>VZTO01021994.1:22500-53072 GCA_013400615.1 Syrrhaptes paradoxus | reverse complement strand
TGGGCTTGCGTTTGTTTTTTTTTTTTCCTCTATTTTGTTTCATTTTTTTAAAATCTCTCTTGTCTCTTTATTGACCACTAACTAACCTCTCATGCAGTACTGACTGTTTTCCCATGACATGTCCATTCTCTTGGCTATTTACCCCTTTTTCTTGAGTCTCCTTTCCTGCTGTAAGATGCTTCCAGCTTCTCATGTTTGTGCTCTGGGATTAGGCCCATGTCAGTTTTCTCACCTGTTTTACTTTTTTTTTTTCTTTTTAACTGAGAAATTGATGAAATTGTGAGAGGAGAAGATTAAGGCACTGAATTTGCTCGTATACTGTTAACTCAATCCCATTTTCCCCTGAATCACGTATTTCTCATTGCATCCAGAGCTGAATCCTCTTCCCCTTCTTCAGTTTGTGTCGTCTTGTTCTTTCCTGTCTCTCAGACTGTATTTCAGCTGTCTGCCCTGGCCATTTCAGCTTCCCTTTTTCTCCTTTTTAACTTTATTTCTTAATAACCCCTCTCTTTACTCTTTCTTCCCAGATGTCTTTCCTCTGTGCCTTCTACCCCATCATCTTCCATTCCAGTTCAACCCACCTGATTTAGACCCATCATTCTCTGCTTACTTCTTGCGTTTGTGTCACTTTAGCCCCTTTTCTGTTCTCCCATTTCTTCCCGACTTTAAGCCTGGTAGAAGTTTTTCCACTGTTAGGTCTGCTCATTTGGTGCTTCTTAGAAACCTTCCATCTGCAAACTGTATTCGTGCTCGCCTGTATGGAGGTATGTAAGCCTGTAGGCAGGCTTTTGAAGTTTAAGAAGAGATTGCGTTGATCAGAAACTCCTTGAAAAACATGCTTATGGTTTGGGAGGATCATAGATACGACCTTAAAATTGATACAGCCTTTTGGAGACTTGAAGAAATAGCTTAAGAGCTCTGTGAACCGAGTTAACTGATCCCCTTGTTGGATCCCTTTCTCTGTGGTAGATTTATAAACAGCTCAGCTTTTCTCCTTGCTTTCTTGATGTAGGTGTGCATGTAGTGACTCTTTTACGAGATGCTTCTGTCATTTCCAATCCGGTACAGCAGCTGTAATCACTTAGCTTTTAACCAGGAGAGCTTTTTTATTAGCTTACTCATTTTTATTTAACTCGCCTTTTCTCATTATGAATATCACAGGGCTAGAAGGGACATATCTGCTCCCACCAGATGCTGTAAAATGTAAACTTGTAGTGATGGTTGTTAACAGTGACAGCTTGGCTGGAATGAGATGTTGGAAAGGCGAGGGGACCAGAGCTGGTCTGTGCAACCTAACTAGCAAAGCGGCAGGCTAGAGGGGACCGCAACAAGTGGGAAATATTCAGGAGTCACGGGGCTAAAAGGTCTTTCCAGCAAGGAGCCCTCACTTGCAGAAAATGGAGTGGAATCCGTAATTCTTGAACCCAGCATAACTCTGCTGTCAGCGAATATCTGCAAAGGCTGGTGGTAAAATATTCGTCTTACTCTCCTTTAATGACTGTTCCACATAAAGAATGGAAATTTACTGTAGCTGTCATTCACTCTGTAAACTCAAATGGCTATGGCCATGGAGTCAGCGTGATTACAGAGAATGGAACTAAGAGTTAAGAAATGCACAGGCAACTTTAATTAACTTCCTTTGTGTATATGTATTGTGATGCAGTCTGTAATTATGTGATCACATACTATTTTCCCCAAAGCAGTTGTGTTTCATTTAGCTCAGAGAATTGAGGTGATGCGGAGGGCTGTTTGTCCAGAGGAACCTCTGTCCTTTTGGTTGCAGAAATTGGAAGGTGTGCAGCAAATGAAGCCAGGGATTGCGAGGAGCAAAAGTATGAGGTCATGGTTAAGGTGCTTGAAAGAATTAAATGTAATGCTGCCTTTGCCTCAGAGTTCCTGATCAGTACTGCTAAGTCTTTTGAAGCAAACTTCGTCCAAGTGGTCATTAACTGTGTATCCTTCCTTTCCGGATTGCAATTTAAGGCGAAGGTTTGGTTTGCAGATGTATTGAGCCTCCAGGTCTGTCAGGGAAATCAATTGGAGCTGTGCTTGAGACACATAAAGGGCTGCATAAAGCTTAGTATACTGAAAAAAAACCCCAGGTAATAGGCTTCCCAGAGTGAGCACCCAGTGTTAGATCCTTTTAGCTGGATCTCTCTGTCTCAGCTCTCATCTGAGAACAGGGTAATAACACCACCACGGGGTGTTGTGAGAAGGGAATGTGATTAATGCTTTTGAGGCACTTAAATACCATAGTGATGAGCACTGTAGAAAGGCCCTTGAAGAAATTAATAATTCTGTCTACAGAGCAAGATTTTAATATTGTGGAGTGAAGAATGGTGCTACATATTGATGGGACAACATATTGAACAGTGAAAATAAACCAAAGTATTGAACACAACTGGGCAGAGCTCAGGTCTGGGCTGAATATCAGGGGATAGTAAAAGATGGTGTCAAGACAGGGCTCTATTCTAAATGATACAGAGTGGGATGAAAATTAAGTAGTTTTATTTCTGGCATCTCCTAAATTGTCTGTCAAATTCTTTTAACTAGTTATTGCAGGGTAGATGGCTTTAGCAGAGAACATGGTGTAACATGGAATTAATGAAAAATAGCGCTCGTCTGGCAAAGGATGTGATTTTCTTCCTAACACAGGCCACAGATTGTTCCTGAAGTTATTTGGGTTTTGCCTAAGCTAAGGATTCCTCCTTGGTGAATTTAGGTGCAGCACTGGGCTCTTTGTATGGATTCTGCCAAAACTTTTGCATATTTAGGATCTAGCATAGGTTCTGGGATGCAGGAGTTCAATAGCATGATACCCAGAGGGAATTGCTCTTTTGCCTCTTGTGAAATAGGAAAATAGTAATTCTTTCTTCACAGCAGCATTCTGAGGATGACTACACTAAATATTGTGAGAGACTCCATTTATATAAGTATTTAAAATGAGCTTAATATAAACTGGAGGGGTGTTTTTTCAGAGAGCAATCCTGATGCTGCTGCTGTGCTTAGATGCGACTATTGCTAGCCTGCTTTCTGTACAGAGAAAGATTTGGGTTTACTTATCTCCGCTACCATTATTTCATATTTATTCAAGTTGAATGACAGCTATAGCTGCCTAAATATATTTTAAAAATTAGGTCTGAAAGAGCAGTGGTGACTATATCCAGCTTTTGTAGTAAAATTTGCAGATATGAAGTACCTCGCCAAAAAGCTGTTACCTCCGAACATGCAAACACTGTCTGTATACAGAGGGCAGCGGAAACGGGCTATGCCATGAGATTGTTTCTCTCTGCTCAGAATATTGCTTTTTGTTACTCCCTTGCTCAAAGGACTTGTTGCAGCTGTATCTAATTCATATTTAATAAGTTCTGTCTACTTCAGGTGTCAATCTATTTTGACCATTACTTTTCATTTTCATAAATATTTGAGTGCAAAATGGTAACTTTCTTTGCATCCACAGTAGACTAGTGGATATTAAAGTCTTTTTAGAAAAGTCTTAGGAAGTGACAAAATCTGAAAGGAGATGAGTTGATATACTCTAATTTTGATTGCATACATTTTCACAGATACGGGATATGCAAGCTGCAATAAAATACCTTATTTTAAACGCTCAGAAAAAAAGCTTTAATAAATGACCTCATTTATCGATCATGTCCTGCAATAATCTTCTGTTCCAAAAGTAAGCTCTAGTCCACCTGACCAGAAGTGGTACAGAACACAAATTCATGGTAGACAACAAAATTAGGATATTTTAATTTGATTGAAAGATTCCATTAACTCAAGTATTCTTTCCTCCAAATTTTTTCACAGGTTCTTGAAAATGAGTACCATATAGCTTTATTCAGTAGTTTTTATTTCTAAATTAAACCAGAATCCCTACTTCTGTTGCATGAAGAAAGGCATCTAGCTTATCAGTGGATTTTAATTTTTTTTTTGTCTTCTCGGTTGGAAAATAGATGTCTGTGATTGAGGTGATAATGTTAATTCATTTAAGGAAACACTCCCAAGTTATTCCCATCTTGTTTTTCTTAAAAAACAGAGAGAGAAAAGCTGCTCTTTATTAATTAAACATCTAACATTAATTTATTGAGGTGTAGGACTTTGTGGATGGCAACCTTGGTCTTTTAATATTAATTGGAAAATATTGATTGAAAAAAAGACTAGTCTGTTGTGCTGATAATTGTGACCAGATTTAGATATGATCACTAGATCTTCCTGAGATTACAAAGAAGCAGTTACCATCTAATTGGTAAAAAGATTGAACATTATTTTGGTAATCCCTGAGCTTTGGTAACTTATTCCCTGTTGTTCATTTATATGTCTTGTCTGTGTGCCACTGTAAAGTGGTTAAATATGGTTTAAGCTGATAAGACTAGGCTGTATAGTATTTACATTTCATGAGATTCCAAGTTTTATAGCTGTTTTAACAATATACTTTTTTTTAAAATGAAGGTTAGACCTGCTGTCTGAACACTTCAAAACCACAACTGAACTGATATTTACTTCTTTATAATGACATGCTAAGGTTGAGATAGCCTGATCTCATTTCCTTGATGGCAAGAACAAACAAGTTGTTTTATTTAACATTACTCAATACATGGAAAATAAAATAATCTGTAACTTTCCGAGAAGGTTTTACATCTTTTGACTTCATATTTGATCCGTTTAAGCACTTCCTCACTATGAAGTTGTGATATTTCACTGTACCAAAATACTGCTGTAGACAACTCCCTGATGTAGCTGAGAAAGAAAATAAATCAATTAGTCCAAGTAAACTATTTCTAAGAAGAATTAGTATGCACTGTCAATTTTATACCGGGAGGGATTTCATGAATAAAGTGTAACCTTTGATAATGCAAGACAAATGTTACGCAGTTTGAGTTTTAGATATAAATGCTTGAGATTCTCAGCTGAATTTTATTGCTTTTATTTCCACAAGCTGTATCTATTTACACCACTTAAGCATCCAGCCTAAATTTATAAATACGTGGTTATTCATTATGTCAATGTAAATTCAAGGTGCTGAGTAGCCTGCAGCTGTAGCACTAACTTTCATGCTCACAGAAAGCAGGCTGTCTATTTATTAACTGAATTTTAAGATCGTCTGAACAACATTAATTCAAAAACTTAAAACATCTCCTAGCTGTTTGTGAATACTAGGGAAAAAAAGATCTCGGTGTTTCCGAGCTCTCCCTTTGTGTACGAAGCGAGACCCCGGTTTCTTAGCATCTGGAATACTCTTTTTCTATCACTGCTAATAAATGTGGACGTTTTCTGTGCGGATGTTCAGTACACGCTGTTGTGAATCCCAGGATGATATCACCATTACTTAGAGCTGTATTTTTGCATCGCCTATTCTGTTATTGCTCAGCATGCACAAGGGTAGAGTTAAAATCTTTATTCATTTCATTTTAAAATGTTTCTTTTGTTCTCCTTATCGTGTTCTGGCTTTCCCAAGGATATATGCCTTGAACGAAAAGTCACATGTGCATTACTAATTGTGTGCCATTGTATTTACAGTTCCTAGTGGTGGCACTGTGAAGCTACTAATTCTTTTGCTTCACTTGATGTAAAATAATCTGAGTGTCTTTGATAGCAGTGAAACAGTATTAATTGTTTTGTACATTTCTTGGTCACTCTTCTTAGGTGGTCTTCATAATCTATTAGAACTTTCAGCCAGATTTTTGTAATGTCATGCCTCCAGCAGTGATTAAATTGGTAATTAATGAACAGTCCTTGGCAACGTAAACCACATCCCGTTAATTTTCCCTTTTGAGTTTTTAGAAGTTGTCGTCTCTGTCAGAAAGCATTGCGCCACCTTGCTATGGCCCGTTGGCATGAAACCACGACGACTTGATTTTTTGCAGCCATTAGTAGATCAGAGCAGTAATTTCACAGTATTTTGGTCAGGGTAATTATAGTACCAAGTACCGAGTAGAGTTGGGAATTCACACAAGAAGTCCAGAAATACCAGGTGAGCTTCCTTGTGTTCACTGGGACGTTATGATTAGTTTAATTGGGCTTTGTTTGATTTCAGCCGCAGAGACTCTTTGTGCCACGGCACTGCAGCGACTTTCCACTTTAGTGTTTCTGACCTGCATTGACAGGAGCTGGTGCAAAAATGAACTCTTTGAAGTAGTACTCTTTGGAGAGGGCGGCTAAAAAAGGGGAAAAGTAGTGTGTAAACAGTTTACTGTAGCAAAGCTTGAAACGGGACCGAATACTCTGCATTTTGTAGGTGATGCGATTCAAGTTCTTTTGTATTTTCGGCTGGAGCGGATAATGTTTCTCCTGTGTTCGTGCAAATGTTTAGTATATTACTGCATTTAAAAATGCAATCTTTTTTCATCACTGGGTTTTGTATAGCACTTGCTGTTCTACCTTCCTTTGAAGATAACAGTCGTTTCTCCAAGCAGAAATACTGCGAATCATCTCTTTAGTCCTGCAAACAAATGCATTAATGAGACTGCAGCTGCACTTAGTAGTTCACATGTCACAAAATAGTAGGTAAAGGCATTCATACTTGAGTGACTGACTATAGGTGTAGCGGCCTTCAGCAGTACATTGTGCACATGAAAGTTGAAATAGTCACTTGCCTGTTGGCTTCTGAATGAAAGGACTGTCACTGGTCACTTCTCCTGAAGCCTTAATGAAACCAAATAGTTTGCTGCGAGTTTGGGCCTAACCATTGGGGTGTTTCATGCAGTCTTGTCAGTTGATGTTCATGAATTGACTTGAACGGAGATCAAAGTGTTTCTCAAAATGGAGAAGCGGGGAGAGAGACAGCTCCTTCAATTGCACCACAAGAGCTAATCAAGCCATCAGTTCTTTATGCACTCTGCGTGCCTTTAGAATTTAATACCCAATGGTTTGTCAGGACAAATTGAAATTCAGGGGTTGTGGGGAGGGTTTCCCTTCTCAGCCTGCTGCAAATAAAATACGTGTTTCTCTCTTCTCTAGGTTTGTTTTGATAAATTTTATAATTTAATGTAAAACTGCAATGTTGATTAAATATTTGGGGTTGGGGGAAAAAAAAAAGTTAAGGTAAAGGATTCAGTGGGGATTATATGCCTTAGCGCTGATTAAAGATCCAGGTTTAAAGTGAAAGAGAAACTAAACTCAGCGTGATTTTTTTTGTTTCTTTGATTGCTAATGAACTTTTTTTGCTGAAACATTTTAAATTGGATTCAGAAGATAGTTTTTTTGAGTGTCAGTTAAAACAAAGTCATGTGAAAATGCCTCTCTCTTTCCCTCCCTCCCTCTCTCTCTTTTTAATTGATATGATTTAGGCAGAGGAAAATGGTAAGGGGGATTTTTCTATTGCAGAAGCAATTTTTAAGGGATTTAGTCTTATTTAGCCTGAAGGTCTTCACACTAATGAGAGCACTTAAGTTACGTCCAGGCGTTGATTAGACAGCTCATCTATCAACTGGAGCATGAGAATTTGTATTTTAGGTACCTTTTATACGTTATAAATATATATGCTTTTTTATATTACTTTAGACTTTATTTTCCACAGATTTTTAATTGCCTTCTTTCATATCCAAGGTGGCTGTAATGCAGCTGACAGAGCACAAACAGTAACAGGGAAATACTCTGTATTTGATGAGAAATAATATCAAAACTGTATCTGTACAAATTGGCCTGCCGAATGCAATTTGCTACCCAGAAACATTCCTTAAACCACCACAAGACCGCTTAAAGTCTAAATACATTTATTCAGAGAACGCAGAATTATATGTATTAAAAAAATGCTCAGACACCCTCCCCCAAAATAGTGAACACTCTCTCTACCTGTAGGTTTTTTTGCCGTGTTTAAAACACAATAGCATCTTAATTATTTTCTGAACCATTCTGAAAAGTACAGCTTTTGTAACTTTTTGACATTTCAGGTTTAAAAAAAAAAATTAAAACATTGCCACCAGCTTGCACTATGAGCAGCCTGTAATAACAGTTAAAAAAGCTTTCTGAACTATTTGACAAGATTTCTTAGTGCCGAGGCCATATGCTGTAGCCTTTAAGCTATTTCTTCCTATCAGTTTCATTATCACCTGCCTCTGAGTCTCCAATATCATCAGTAAGCACATGCAGAATCATAATTATGCCATGTACAAGTTCTTTGATAACATGTACAGTTTTCTTCTTAATTCTTTATCAAATGCATTGATCGTGGCATGTGTGCATTGATCCAGGTCCACCATCTGGCTGTGTGTGATAAGCACAGTGGCATCTTTGCATTTCCACTGTCATTCATTGCGCTACAATTTGGCTGCAGGGGAGTAGTGGCTGGGATTAGCCCTGTTCTGCTACTTACTTGCATTTTAAGTTGACACCTCTACAGCGGCTCAGACCACATTACAAACTGAAACACATACGCACGACTTAGTGATGTGACACTCCTCAATAAGCTTACTCCACTAGCTACTCAACAATCTGTAATTGGATTTGTAGGAATAACAGCAAAAGATTTCCTAAGAATTGCTGGGGACAGAAGGTGAAGTTTTCTCATTATTGGCAAAAGGCTAGGTATAGATCCTAGGCGATTGGTATTTTCCATTAAAAACAAGCTGCCAGCAGTTTGCAGGACATTTTCAAAAAAAAACCCAGCAAAATAGGATCCAGGGAGTCATAGGGTTTGCACTTGTTCTATCTGTCTCATCACATGCAAGCATACTGGGATCCTGCCACCATCCCCTTAAAATAAGGGGGGGGGGGGGAACCCAACTTTCTGAGGCACTCTGCAGCCCACACCGTTCAGCTGGGAGTGAACCGGGAGCATTCCTCAGGAGGGCACGTCCTCCTCCCTCAGCGTGGGGTTGCCCGTCTCAGAAGGAAGCTTCCCAGGATGGCAGACTGAAAGATGCTGCTCTCTAGCTTACGCATCCCATACACTTGCCAAAAGTCTTTGTTTCATAACGCCACTTTTTTTTTTTAATTATAAAGTCAAGTTTACACAAGAGAAAATCCCTTAAGTGGAGCTCAATTAATGTTGACTCCTGCAATGAGTAAGCAGCTTCTTTAACTTCTGTCTGTAACTCAGCTGTGGAAAGGCACAGAAAATACCATCTTTAGACTATTGATCTCAGATGGGACGTTATGCCCTGTCTTGGATGATGGCACTATTTCAGAATATTACTCAGACTGCACGCTCGAGACCCTGTTTGTGGGTAACGCCGATAGCACTGACAGACGTGGTGACAGGCGTAACAAGCTTCTGCATCCTGACGCCTTAGGTGATTGTTGTTCTTAATTATACTTCCCAGATGAGGGAGAGCACAAACTTGCCTAAGCAGAGAAAATTCCAGGAAAGAAGTTAACGGAGGGCTTTGTCGCTGCTTTTGGTTTAGATCGACTTCCTTGATGATCTTTCTTGGGAGCCCCGTCGGTAGGCAAGGCTGCCCTCGCATTGTTCGCCGGGAGAGTGCCTCGCTCTTAGTATCAGTGCAGGCAAGCGAGAAGAGGAGGAAAACAGAAAGTGTATTTGGAATTAGACATTTCAACCTGTCCTTAAAACTTGCTGTAGAACCAAGTGCAGGGTGAAATAGAAATGCTTGCCATGATCGTCACATAGATGTGCAGCTCCTCAAGGGTTAACTGGGTTAAATCTTATTTATCTGAATAGAACTGCAGGGCTGTTGTGCAGAATGCTCCAGCACAAATACCTATGGTTCACTTTGACGTTACAATTTTTTTGTTGGTTTCTTTACTTTAAATACTTGAACTGTTAGACCTTTTACTTTTTTCTCTGAGAAAGATGTATTTGTACCAGATTAGAAAAGCTAAACTGTTTCTTTACATTGAATAATCAGCCTGTCATGACAAATCTATCTCCTTCTGCATGAGTAGGTGCCAGTTTGACTAGCTTCTTTTAGGCTCACACTGGGTTTTAAGCTGGATCCATGTGCATGACTGGCAGTGCATTTGTTGGGCCAGATCTAAGGAGCCAGAGAGCGTTCAGCTCCTTTTTGCCTACAAAAGAGCAGCCAGACAACCAGCAAGAGGCCTTGGATGTAGCACAAGGTGATACTTACTTAGTCAGCCATTCTTTTTTTCAAATATATATTTTTTTTTTTCATTCAGTAAAATAAGAGTTTCTCAATTTCACAATGACACAAGGAATTAAATTATCAAGGGATTGTTTTTCTACAGCCAGTATTCTTCACACCAGAAATACTGTACCAAGTGAATTGTAGGTTTTCCAGAACAACATAGATTATATTAAAAAAAAGAAATAAAAATAAAAAAATTACTGGCTACCATTTCTTTAAAAATATCTCCTACGTTTAAGGAGATGTTTTCCATTTTACAGTCACACAACCCCATTTTGTTGTGAATTTTGGGGGCTTTTCTTTCTGAAAGGGGACAGCTTTGTTAAGACATTGTTTGTGGTTCCAGTTTTAGACTTTGGGCTACTTCTGTTTTCATTCTGTCTTGTCTCATGAGTCCATCAGTGCCATAGATTGTAAGCCAAGAGCTGCCTCTTTAAGACAAGTGATTTGATACTTTTTTGTGATATACATTAATGAAAAAAATATTTTCAAGTTACATACAGTTTATTGGGAATAAGGTAGTCGATGTAGACACCAGGCAGAAGGCAGAAAATATCCAAGATGTTTGTGTCTGTCTTTGCTGACAACTTCCTACGGTCTGACTAGCCACAGAAATCCAAAGGCAATGCACTTTTGTTTATGTCGAGTGCTCCCTGCTTAGCAATTCATATTTTACTTGCTACCTGTGTATTTGGAGCTGTTCTGAAACAGTAGTAGAGACCAAACATAAATGTGGTCCCCAGAGTGATCAAAGATTTAATCTGACCAGATGGGACAAACTTGGGAAAGATTTTGACTTTCCACTCTGTTTTGCAACAAGAAAGGCTGATTTTTTTTTTTTTTCTCCCATCCTTTCTTTGTTAGAAAAGGCAGAGATCCGGCTATCCCCAGAGAAATGAGCAGGTGTGGCCATTTACAAGCATGTCTGGTTATATTATAAACCAACATAAGAAAAGTTTGAAATGGTTTGAAAAGATCTGCTAAACAGTTTTAATGTTTCATCCCAAATCCTATTTACTCAAACAAGAGCCAATCAAGGTCACAGTAAAACCCAGCCTGCCCAAACCTTTAAAGCTCATGTAATTTTATTTTTTTATTATTTTTCTATTCTGTCTTCTCTGCTAACTGAATAGGTACATTTTGGTAATCCTTGCCTCTGGACAAGCACAGAAGTCTTTTTCTTTCTGAATGGCTAATAACAGAGCCGTTCTTCCTGTCTAATGATGAAAGAGGTGGCAGTCAAGTTCTTTCTCTTAGATGTACTGTGCACTCGGGCAGACCACAGACAGTTCTGAAACCCACAGCTTCGGGAATTGCTCCCCCTCATACGTACAATTCTGGTATAATTTTGTGCTGTGGAGTATCACTAATTTAACACTTTCTTTTTCCACCAGTCTATAGACATGGTAAAGAATTTTCTTTTTAAACATTGAATAAATGCAGTTCATGGGATTATATTTTTTTTTTATAGGGAGAGGATAATATATTATCAGACTTCTGGTTTAAACTGAGTTTGGATCCTCCCAAAATTCTGCCAAAGGATGACTGAAAATCCCTGGAAGAGGTTTTTGAGAGGTTTTGGTTTGTAGTTTTATTTTTTGAAAATGCAAGAAGATTGAAGAATTTTTAGTTAATTAAAGAGATGGTTTTTACGAGGTGGTTGGTTGGTTGTGTTTTTTCCTTGCGAGACTCCCCCACTCTTGATATTTTACCGAGTTGGTCAGCTCTCAGTTTCTGCAACTGCCGGGAGACATCGCTGGCCGGGTAATGGTCTCGGAAACTGCCCCACCAGTGTTTCACATTCGAATTCACCTTCCCAAGTCCACGGCATCACTTTTGGCCAAAGTAATGTCAGTCATTGCTGTCTGCGGCGAGTACAAAAAGGACCCCCTAATGGCAGCCATTTCTATTTGTTTCTTAAGATCCAAAGGCTGCTGAAAGAACAATTGGATAAAGTTGAGGATTGGAGAAGCTTGATTTTCTTGTTCCAGTGAAATGAAACTCCCGTCCTTTTTTTCTTCTCCTTCCCCTTAAAAGCCGGAGTCTGCTAGGGGGTTGTAGCTGTGTCAAAGCCGTTGGGATGCCACTGCTGATCACTTTAATTACTGGGACTAAGGAGGATAAAATTAAAAGTAGCACCATTGAAGCAGTGGAAGAAAGCTTGCCGAGATGTCGGTGAACTGTGAAATATAAAAATTGCATGCCAATACATTTTTATAGGAGGGAAACAAGGAATTACATTACTTATTCTTGAAGAGTTTGTCCTTAAATGGTGAAGTTTTCCTCGCTGTGCACCCGCGTGGCAGATCTTTAGACCATTACAAAGTAATTGGGGGAAAATAACAGAGCAAACTTTGGCATGTCAGGTTCATGTCAGAGGGTGAAAGATTTGACTGAGTTTTCAAATGTACAGGAAAAAAAATCACTGTGTTTGCATGATCCTTTCTTGGTGCAGAACTTCTCTTCATGTCTCCTTTCATTTTAATATGTGTGTTCCTGCCCTCCATACCTCTCCTGACCGCTTTCCTTTCCAAAATCTAGGGGACTGATTTGCTGTTTAATAATTGTTCTGTACCTCAAAACTTAATCGACCTACTTTTTCTGCACTCAGCTTCATTGCTCCTTCCACCAGCATTTCCTCTGCCAAGCTTGGTAACTGAGTTCAAATACCTGAATTGAATTTAAGCAAGAACTAGGCTGGTTTTTCTCTTATCCACTGGCGATGATTGGCTTAATCAGCACAAACACAAGCCCCAGTAATCTGTGTTTGCTTGGAGATCCCCGGGATGTTAATGACTATGCTAATAATTCAGAATACAAGTTCTCTTTCAGGAGGAGGGGAGAAAAGGAGAGGATGGAATCAGCCTGCTCAGTGTAGGGCACATTTGTCACAAACATGTAACTGACCTTATTTTAAACTACATGGGCCATAGTAGATTAATTTGACATTAAACCACATGGAAATCCTAATATAAATTTTTCACATTCCTTCTTAAAAGTAATTTGAATCAAACTCACAAGTTTCTGTATCCCAGGAATTAAAAACAGTAGAAATGTGGGCAGTTTTATTTCATGTAAAATTCAGTGTAATTTATGTTACCAAATACCGCGGGTTGAAATCAAATCCATTGCTGTATCAGTTGGCTGCTAGAAATTAAATTAAATTGATCTATTATAGTGCACAGGAGCAGGGGGGGGGGAAGCTTTCCAGTTGTCTTTCTAATGTGTACTTTACCAAATAAGTTTTTGATAGAACTGTTGTTCTGTGCCTTCTGGGAAGTTACAGGGTGAGAAAGCAAACAAAGCCAATGCGCCATCCCAGTGCCTCGCAGGGCCCAGGCAGAATTGTCTTTCCAGGGGAAGGACATTAGGAGAAAAGTAAATCCAGGCAATCTGATAGGGAATCAGGGTTCTGTCACTCAGAGACAAGATATTGTGCTGTGTCCATATACTTTGTTTACTGTAGGGTTTTATGAGTTGTAACCTGCCCATGCAAGCTGTTAATGAGGCTAAATCTTGCTGCTTGAGGATTGAATTACAGCACACCTCTGGGCTAATGGTTATAAACAGAAAGTCCCATTAGGGCTGCATTCTGATTCAGTAATTTGCATTTTTTCTATTGTGCCGAGAACAATGCAGAGTAAATAGCTACAAACAAACAATTTACATGGAAATGGCTAAAATGTACCTAATTAGTATTTTGCCCTTGTTTTATTAATGATTGCTTAAACTAAATAGCACTTAGCAGCAGCTCTCACCAGCATCTGCAGGTGTGGGATGCTCAGCTTCTGGGTTGGTGGGAAGGCTGCCAGGATGGCTCTCCAAAATTAGGCAGTATGTTATATTCCAGGTCAACTGCCTACACCTGGGGTTTTTTCTGTTCGTTATTGTCAATAATACAAATTTATCATCAGATTTGATTTAAAGCCAAACGCTGACTTGGTTGCACTTATGAGCATTTGCAATATTGAGGCAAGGGCAGAAAACAGTCCTGACTTTGAAAAAAATCATATTTTTAAGATGAAAACTGAAACAGTTTACCTTATGGTTTAATGTATTCTTATAAATACATTTAAACTATATTTTATTAATATGTTTTACTGTGGGCTGTTAGTCTTTTCCAAAATTTCATGCTTTAGAACTTTGCTCATTTATGTAACTGAAATATTACGGGCTTTAGAGGGACAACACTATCTGGGATAGTTCCCATACAATCTCTTAAATTACTGAACGAAGCCCCAGTAGTAGGGTTTTTTAAAGCAACGCAAAGTACTTTCTGCTCTGGCATCTATTTTTGTTTCATCAATTTTCATTAGTTTATTTTAAAAAACCAAACAGATATACCCACTGAAGTCTAAGGATTAGATTCTTCCCATGCCTCAGATTCGATGTTACTTTACACTTCGAAGTCAGCTTGATGATTGGAGTAACGGAGAGCAACATCTGGCTTCTCCTTTCAGCTCTATGAGAGAGTATTACTCAAACAAGTAATTCAATTTAGTAAAACCCTTTTTATAGCCACAGTAGAACTTATTGTAGTTATTGCTTTGAGACAGAAGTTTCTGGGAATTTTCATCAAGGTATTTTTATAGAAGGTATTTTATAAATGCTTTAAATAATAATTAGGTTTCTAATGCAATAATAGTTTTGGGAATGCTTTAAAGAAATCTGATTCATGGATGTCTTTAAAATTGTGGTGTGACACCCAACTGATATCGAGCATCCTATTTATAATGTGGGCCAAGAACCATGCTGTAAACCAGTTACTATCATGATGATCAGATTGAGAGTGAAATTGCATTTCTGTCAATTACTGAGTTGGCAACTGTTCAATATATCTTAGCAGCAAGATGAAGAGCGGCGTCGGCAGCTGAGAGAGCGAGCTCGTCAGCTAATAGCAGAAGCTCGATCTGGAGTGAAGATGTCAGAACTTCCTAGCTACAGTGAAATGGCTGCAGAAAAGTTGAAAGAAAGGTCAAAGGCATCTGGAGGTGAGCTGAGGAACCTTGTATCTTATTCCTATGGCAACCTAGAAACCAGAGAAGACCTTTTTGGGTATCACTTTTATTCACACTTCATAACGTTCTTGTGGGTAATTGTTGTTCGTCAGGTGCACATATCAAAAGACCTGGCCATGGACATGTTTCCTAAATTGGGGTTGTGTCACTTAATTTCTAACAATTAAAAGAAAAGCATACGTGTGATTGAAAGAAAAAGATGTTATGTGAACAAGTAGCTCATATTGGCCTATTATTTACAGATTTGTCATTACCCACAATTATTCAGAATTTTATGATTGTTGGTTAAAATCTCTTAAAGATGTATTTTTATATAGGAGCATGGACATGATTTTTGGGGAAAACAACATTAGAAATACTTCAGAAACTTTATTTTGTATTAAATGTGTTCAAAAGACTGCTTGGGAAGAGAATTTTAAAGGTAGGCCGTGGGAGGTGGGGACAACAACCTTTTGATTTTAAATGGCAGTCTTTTGACATACCACTTGCCTTTACAGGTTTTGAGTTGTAGTATTGCTATGATGTTATTAAACTGACTTTGAAATGTCATTAAAATTCGTGTACCTGCTAGTGCTACGAGCTGGAGTAATGTAGTGTCACTCAAACTCAAATGGGTGTTGAGAAAACATTTCACTACAGGCTTCTTGCTCTTTTAGTATCTTCTACATATTCTAGGGGGAAATTGTGTTTCTCATAGTAACACGTAATTGTAAGGCGAAGTGTCAGCAAAATCCCACTTTACATTCATGATGCATGTAGATTCAACAACAATATTTTTTTCTTCTCTACTACGTGTATTTTATAATTTAAATACAGTTTTATTGGACTCTAAGCGCTATACTTCTGTTCCATTTAACACCAAAGAGAAAAGCAGTTAGTTGTACTTCTCGCCTTGGGGCTCCTCTTCAGGTTTCCTCTTTGCCCAGTAAACCAAGCTTGCCAACAGAAATCTCTTTTGTGATAAATAGGGAAACTACATCCTTGATGGGGAGGGAGTAAGATGGGCTGAGCAAAATGGCACAGTACTTGCATATTAAGTAGACTATGGCATTCTTCATACCTCTTTACAATTTATGACTCCCCATACAACATTATCTAATTACTTCATCCTCACTGGGTTATTGTGCCTGTACATAGCTGTTCCTGCCGTCTCTCCTCTCCAAGTAAGGTACGCTTTCTGGGCATATCCTGAGTGCTCAACTGGGAGGTAGTTACCTTGTTCTGTCCTAGTGACTCACTGGTAGTGTTGCTAAATATCCCAGTATGCTGGTCTCTGGGATGTGGCCTTCCCTGCTCATATTTTCCTCTGAATTTTGCTGTTGCTCTTCCTGCCCTCTGTTAGTTTATAAACAGTCTCGGAAGCAACCGTGCACTGTGCATATAGATAGGTATTATATATAGAGACTGTATATGCACTCAGAGAGTTTCAGTGTTATTCAAGGAGGGGACAGTATCGGTACTGATGAGAACTTGTTTATAAAGTTATAGTAAAGTAAAGTATTGCATCTGTTGGGTTTTATCCAGTATCACAAATTCACTGCTTTCTACTTCTGCATGTGCTGTGAGTTGTCCCCTTCCCACCTAGATTTTTCTTTGTTCACACAGGAGTTTGGGCAAGCTATTTGAACTTCTCTTGGGCTTTCAGTTTTCGTTCCCTGTCTGCTTTTACTCCTCTTTCCTCTTTTCATAGAATCACAGAATCAAAGAATCATAGAATGGTTTGGGTTGGAAAGGACCTTAAAGATCATCAAGTTCTAACCCCCCTGCCATGGGCAGGGACACCCTCCACTAGACCAGGTTCCTCAGAGCCTCATCCAGCCTGGCCTTGAACACCTCCAGGGACGGGGCATCCACAGCTTCCCTGGGCAACCTGTTCCAGTGTCTCACCACCCTCATAGTGCAAAAATTTCTTCCTAATGTCTAGTCTAAATTTACCTTCTTTCGGCTTATAACCCTATCACTACACTCTCTGATAAAGAGTGCGTCCCCGTCTCTCCTGTAGGTCCCCTTCGGGTACTGGAAGGCTGCTATTAGGTCTTCTCATAGCTTGCTTTTCTCCAGGCTGAACAACCCCAACTCTCTCAGCCTGTCCTCATAGGGGAGGTGCTCCAGCCCTCTGACCAATTTCGTGGCTCTCCTCTGGACTGTCTCCAACAGGTCCAGTCAATATGCATTTTACAGCACTTCCTTCTACTCATTCATTCTCAAAAAGCTTTCCTTATGGCAAATCTTCCACATGCTTCTACCACACCACTGGTGATTTCAGGTGCCACCTTAGATCTGTGCTCAGGAAATGTATTCTAAAATGGAGGAGTTCTGTGAAATGGCACTTTATAGACCAAATAAATTGTAATTATTTCTGGGTTTAGTCTTCATTTTTTAATTTTCACCAAAAATTAGGATTTAATAGACAGCCTCCTGATTAAAACTGGATTCTGAATATTGCCCCTGACTCCACTCACATGTAGTAGGTATTTTTTCTGTGTATAGTCCTGTATTCCTTATGCAATACCTAAGACAAGCTTATAGTAATATCTTATGTCTTCCAAGCTCTCTTGTCCATTATGCTTCATTAATCTCTTCTTCTGAATTGATTGCCAGATTTTAACTTGCAAAAACGTAATGTACCAATTCACTTTCTCTCAATTCAGTTATTCCAGAAAAAAGCTGACATTCCAGCTTTGGAATTTTTGAGTTTTTAAAGACTAACTTATTGCTTACTATTATAGGTGAAAATGTGATCTCTTTCAGTGTTTCTGTATACTCATTAAGAGTTTCGTGCTTTAGCACTGGTGCTACATTCTCTATTAGCCGGCTTTGTTTAATCATGGTCTGAAAACCTCAAATGCCTATGGCAAGCTGAAACTTTCCGGGATAAGCAGCATCCTTTGCTATGAAATCCAGTCTTTTTCATAGGTTATTTGGCATGTGGGACACAAAATACTTCTTTCTGCCAACTGCCAGAGGGTTTGGGATGGTAGCTTCAAATTTATTAGATGTCCTACTAGCTTCAAGCTGATAAGCAGATGCTTTGAGAGATGGGTCCAGGGACAGCATTGAGGTAGGAGTCCAAATATCCTCCCTTTGCACAGCAGCGATGGGACAAAGGAACTGACATCTTATCTAGGCATTGTCCCCATGCAGTGGGACACCCATCCACTCTTTTGGGGTTTGGGTAGTGTGTGTTTTTTTACTCTCTGGCACATCTCCATCCTTTATTTGGTGGTCTTTGTGAGGATGTGGCTTGGATCTGGAGGTAGGGAACAATGGAGAGGAGAAGGGGGTAAGACAAGAATAGTGGGAAGAGGCTTTGGTAAAAAAAAAAAAAGTGCCAAAAATAGGCAACATTAGGAGGAGAGAAGAGAATGACCACAAGAGTGGCACAGGAAAGAGATGCTAAAGGAGAAGGGAAGGAAAAACACAGCAGAAGCTGCATCCAGTTGTATTGTAAGACAAAAAAAGTTCTCAAAAATTTTAGAATTAATAACAAAAGCTGGAAAGAGGCACTGCAGTTAAAAAATTTACCAAGAAAGCCAGCTGGCATTGCATTGCACTTGTATTCTTAAAGATTTCGGGATACATTACAGATTTTACTTCTGAGGCAATGATTTGGGGGGAGTGTACATCATAGCCTAGTCTCTACTCATCATCCTCAGTCTGCAACTTATAAAACAGTGCTGCCCTCAATTTAATATTTTTAACAGGCAATATATCTATCTGTTAGCAGTTACTGCTGTACTTCCTTGTCCTGACATCTGATTTCTTGTACACTGAATCAGTATTTCGACCTTGCATTTCTTCCATTCCCCACCTTTTCTTCTTTTATTACTGTTCAGGTGCTCCTATCACATCCTGTAGCCTTAAAGTGAACTCTCTACCTGAAAGTAAATAAACTAAATATCTGAATATCCACAAACTTGAAGGATTTCCCAAAGAGAATCCTGGAGGCATCTTCCGTAAAGAACGAGTACTGTTCATGCAACTCAAGTGGCAGCTTACATATGTCTCTCCCGCTAATGTGATACAACCCCTATCAATGCTTTTACTTCTCTATGAAAATTTTTCCTTTTTAATTTCATCTAGAAGTCGATGCAGTCTACTGCAACTCCTTCACATGTGGACAAGCTTAAACTGCTTAAACCAAGTCAAGAGAATATCAGTTTAACCACAGATTAAGCCTGAACTTAACCTGAATAGTAAGACATATGAGCTGTAAAATGCCTCTGGATCTTTTTTCCACCAGTATTTTGGCATTTTCGTTTGGTTCCAAAAGGTTCTTATTTTGCTCTCTTCAGGCCAGACTACAGTCCAGGCTGCGTAGGTAATGGTCAGTGCTTTTTAGTTTTTTACTTAATCCTTTATCTTTAATTTTGTTCATTTCCTCATGACATAGTAAAGTTTTGCTCTCTTTCTAGGCTCCACATTCACATTCTTTTCAAAGAAGCAGTTCTTTAGTACTCTTCTAAATATGTGCCCTGGTTCTAGACCAAGTTTTTTAAGTTTTTCATACTAGTAATTTGTTCTTTTAATAAGAGATAACTATTATCTCTTTGTCATGTTGTTCCTTTTATCATTTGTAATTGTAAAATCTTGTTGTAACATGCTCCCTAAACACGTTTCCCTTTTTAATACACTGAAAGAACACTGGACTGGAAAAAAACCCTAATGTAGTTTAGAACAAGGAATCTGTAGATTTTGAAAGATATTTGAAAATTTCTGAAATTACTTCAAATGAATGCTTTTAATTGACTTTTTTTTTAAGTGTAAATGTCTTGATAATCATATTCAGTTGAAGCCTGCCAACTTTAAATGGAATACTGGATCAGGTCATTATCTGACACTAGGAACTGGTGTCTTTGACATTCCCATCTCTTTGGTTACCTAAAATAATGGTGTCAAAGACAGTGCCTCTGATCTCATCTTGCTGTATTAAATTAAATCAAATAATCTAATGTAAGCATTCCCTTAGTATCCAGCAGTCTTAAACTGTGTCATCTTGTTTAGATTGTTTTGAGACATCCAGCATCCTGCTGGATGACTGGTAGTTGTGAGCTGACCTTGCAAGCTGACTTCTTTGTGTGCTTTGGAAAGTCACTGCCTGCCTCTAGGCTCAAAGTGGGTTTGATTTCCCTCTGCTTCTGCAGGGTCCTTCTTTCTTTCTCTTCCACCTTTTCCAAAGGTCCATGGTCCTTTGCTGCTGTCAGCCTGGTCAGTGCCACCATGAACTCCAGGATGCGTTTGAGAGCGCTGTGGCCTGAGTGCCACTGACACCATCATGAAGGATTTAATATCATGTGAGAAGTCTAGTTCCTCATTAGAAGAAAATTAGAAGAAAATATCAAAAATTCAGAGTTGCTGCTGTTGCTGCTTTACCATTCTGTTTTCTCTTCAGTCTACTTCTTACCCCATCCCATTCTCTACTTCATGATGTTCATTCTGTGCCCTCCTACTTTGTTCACCTACCTCCCTGCTGCCTGAAGTAATGAAAGTCCACATCACAGAACAGTGTCAATATAAATGGGAACAGAAAGGATGTCGCATGGAGCCCACCCAGTTGTACACCTGAAGCACAATTTGTCGGGTCCCAGAGCTGGTTGCAGTTTCTGGTTTAGCTGGAGAGAGCTGTTCTTCTCCATCCATCTGGATCAAGCTGGGCCAGTCTGGAAGAAGGCTGACTCTCCCAGGGACTAGTGAGAATTGGTGGAGAGGAGCCCAGGGAAGTCATGGTGGTCAGCTTAAACAGAGGGGTCCTACTTCACAGACTGCTGCTCCATCATACGTGCAACAGATGTTGAATGAGACACTGAAATGGAAATTTTTTTGCTGCTGTCTGTCACAGAAAGAGCCTTACCCTGAATCTGGAGAGCTCTGCAAAAGACATTGATTAATTACAGAGGAATTCAGGGTGCAGCTGGTTAGAAAAGAGCAGCAGACATGTAAAAAAGTCAGCAGGTACCGAAGATGGGAATTAGTAGAGACTGTGGAGATAAAGAGGTAAAGAAAAGAAACAACTGCATGACCTTCGTGTCAGCAATGTGGGCCTGAAGTGCAAACTTCAGGTCTGGGGAATGAGGTTTAGTGGATTTCAAAGACAGATGATGTCATCAGCACCAATCTTGGCCCAAACATATGGCATTCAGGGTTATGGCATTTTGGTACTATGTTTAGGATCCTTTTTGTTTATATGACACTTGAAATTGACAATGTCCTGTAATTATAATTAGTATCTTTTCCTGTTGTACAGCGTTTTAAAGTTCCTTTAGTTACTATATGTGTCTTTGTTCTCCAGATACACTCCAGCCATCTCTTTTAGTCATTTTTACACACATGCATACATACATAGGAAAAAAATGTTCAAATAAGTCTCAACAAGTGTAGATAGCATTTGATATGAGACTTAAAGTGAGTAAATACAATGCAACTACATGCTTTGAAAGTACTAATCTAGCTTTTATGGATTTTAATTTCATTATATATTTGCAGTGAAAATGTGAGTCAGGATTTCTTCTGAGATCTGCTTCACAATTCAACACTTGCTATTTGATCTTCCTCGGGTTACTTACTCTTTCTGTGCCATAATTTACCTACATCATCATCATAATTGTAATTATAATAATTGCCTACTTCATAAAACATTATGGGGCTCATTTACAAGTGATATTCATAAGCTGCTCTTAGAAACTTGGCAGAAAGATCCCATAAAAAAATATAAAGTATAATTACCACTATTATTTAAAATGTATGTAGCTTACAAACAACGCTGATTCAAAGCGGTGCAGTAAGGCAGCAATCTGTGAGTGTGCTCTTGCTACACCTGAGGTCAGTACTTGTTAAGCATGGTGTTCCATCCAGGTGGTATTTTTCCTCCTCATATTGTACAGCGTAGGAGACATTAACACCAAAGCAAGGTACAGTGATCACCAGTCTGTGATATTTTTTGCAAAGTAAGGAGTAGCAAGTCTCACCAAGTTGGAAACTCAATACCAGGAGCTGCTGTCTTTCTCAAGAGACTGCTGCTCCCACGTCCTTCTGCTGGCCAGACCCATCCAAACCTGCTGTACCCTGGCTTCGACACCCATTCTGCATTACAGAGAATGGGGAGCCTAGGGGAAATTATTTTGACTCGAGATATAAGGAAAAGCGTATGTGCTTTTCAGAGTTAGACAGACAGCACAGAGAACAGCTACTGCTGAGGCCAGACTCTACCTTTATTGTAGCAGGAGTTTCCAGCAGAGCCCCCTGTGTGTATATTGAATTGCATCAGTTTAAAGATAAATCTGTGAGGGGACAGAGAGAAATCTCCTTCCAGACTTATTTAATGATTTGCATTTTTTATCATAACTCAGCTTATTCTCTAAAGCATTCTTTTTTTTTAGTGATGTGGTGCATGTAACTTAAGAAGATACTAACCTTAATGCTGTATGTTCCTACAGATGAGGATGAGGATGATGATAATATTGAGATAGATACTAACGAGGAGGTTCCTGAATGCTCTGTTACTGGAGGTGGAGATGAGCTTACTAACCTAGAAAATGACCTTGATGCAACGGGTAATTTAAATAATGGCTATTTTGTGTATTTTGCATGACTAACACTACATCATCGTATAAGTACTGATGCGCTGCTTCTCTCTGTCATAGCTTTGTTCCCTTGTGCCTTTTCAGGTCTTTTAAACCCTAATGCTTATTCTTTTTGAATATTTTGTGTCCATGTTTAGTTGAAATTTAAAATCAGCAACAGAATAATTATTTCCCACAATGGCAGATTTAAATGTCTCTTGCTGTTTGATGGGGAAGGGGGCCCCAGGCCAGATTTGTAAAGCTGAGCCACCTGAAATCACCCTGCCTGGATTGTCCCAGCAAAGCAAGGTAGGCAGAGGAGTGAGCAATCGCATTGGTGAGTACAGCTGCCCTCTCTGCACTGACATCCTGGCCCATCTGCTCAGTGAAGAGAAACAAAACTGTTTCTGTGTTTCCATGTAGACTTGGTATCCCTTGGGTTCCTTCCTGGGGACAAGTTCCTGTATTTACACCTTGTTGGTCCAGTGGGGAGATGGAGGTATACATTTGAACAGAATTAGTCCTATTGATTTTACAAAGTTCAAGTAATAGATTTATAATAACACATTTTAAAAGCATTCCTGGTTGCATAGAAATGCTTGTACAATCATATTGCACGCTGGTGAAGTAATAATAAATCATAGTAGTGGTATTTCCCCTTTCAAAAATTGTAATCAAGCGAAACTGGAGTTCACGTTCCTCTACAGATGATAAGTATGTCAGGATCTTACAAGGGAGATGCTTATTTAAAAAGGCGCTAGATCTTCAAAGCCACCAAGGTAATTGCCATCAGTAAGGGGCTCCTCTGCTCACAGAGAGTTGAAGGAGTTTGTTCGCTGTACAAGCCTGCCTGTTACCAGTGGCCCTGGGGAATGCCCAGGGTGTGCTTCTCTGCTGAGGTGCTTCTGCTCATTAAAAGTTAGCTTGAGCCCAGAGAAGTGTGGCAAGCACAGGGACAGCATCAGGAAAAAGGCAGTACAAGAGAGAACTTCCTACAGCATCCCATGGCAACTGTATGCCAACTTGACCCAAGTGCGTAGCCCATTATATGTTAAATCAAAACACTTCCCTGTTTACTCTTTGTAAATTAAACTGACAGTGATGTGCGTGTAGCACTTTCTAGTCTTTTTTGAATGCAAAAGATTTGAGTCATGTCCTCAAACACACAAGAAAATATATTTAGTGTTTCCAGCATTTGAATTAAGTTGATTTAGAGCAGAATTTTCCAATAAATACTGGTTCATTTTAGGAGAAATAGAAAAATCAGTAAATGAATATTCCTGTCACATAGCCCCAGTGACTTACCAACATATATTTCTGTGGGCTTTTTCTCCTGAGAGATACTTTCTCAGGGATACAAACCCACTACCCAACGCTTCATCTCCACAATGGGAAGACATTCTGGAGCATTCCTGGGACATTATTTTGCATTATTTTGAAATTAAGTCTGCACAGTAGCCTAGAAGGAGGAACAAGCAAGGAAGAGGATGAGCAATAATACAGAAAGCAGACTAACGCTGTGATAGAAAGCAGTGTACACAGATTTTGGTGGGATTCTGCCAATTCATATCAAGTTCTAATGAAAGCTGAATCTCCTGGGAGCACCTAAACACAAAACTGTAAGGGACATTTCACCGTTGGGATCATTATCACCATCTTAATTTGTCTTCTGCTGAGTCTTAGTCCCTTCCATCTCTCTCAAGAAGACAAAACTTTTTTTTTAATTTTTACTGCCAGTTGTTGGTTTTAAATATTGCTTCTGCCTGTCAGTATTGCTACCATACACTGCTGTGAATGTATCTGATAAAATGTGAACCTCTTTTATCATAGTTATTACATGATGTTTATGTATAAACCCACGAGAATGTGCATGTACTTACATGCGAGCCTCAATTAAGGGCACCCTGGCTGGGTGTGCCAGAGGAAAGGGAAACCATCCTTCGTCATAACCCAACCCAGCCCGTTGCTGCTGGAGGCAGGCATCGTTTGATTGCCAGCATGCCAAAAATATTTGGCTGATGTGAACTGGAGCGCTCCAAACCTTGGAAGGAGCTGTGCAGCGAAACAGTCATGGCTCCACTTCCAACACCAGCTAGAAAAACATAACTGCTGTTTTCCCAGTGCCCAGATGTACGTGCATAATATACGCAGGTGATTCTGCGTTCGCTCTGTTTCAGGGGTGATTTCTTGTGTGGTGTTGCATGTAGAGTATGTCTTGGGGCTTCTGCACCAGCATTAATCTGCCTTCCTACCCAGGGTTAACACCATAGATCTGTGCTGCGGTTTGTTATTAACACCTTTCTCCTTATTATGTGTGTATGTGTAGGTAACTGTCTGTAGGTGTGTTACAAATTCATATAGTCAACGATCACGTACAGAATGATCATTATTGGGAGGTAAAATTCTCAACTGTTATATCTGGGCTATGATCCAAGTTGCTAAAACTGCTGAAAAAAAATTTGGGGGCTTCGGCACTTTGAATGTGTCCCTTTGATGCAGTTACAAAGCATTTTACGGCTCTCACAGCTTCAATGTATTCTGTAAATCATAGTAAAATATTACTGGAAAGCTGTCTCTTTTGATACTGAAATTTTAACTTTGAGAAGCTATGCCAAGGAACCTTAGGATAAATTAGTAGTTCATAAACTTGAGGGGTTATCAGTACTTAGAATATGTAATAAATTGTTATATGTCATCTTAAAATAAATGGCTTTTTAAGTGTGTATTTATACTGAAGTATAGGTATGTACAGGCTGGGAGTAACTTAAAGTAAACATTGTCTGCTTTCCATGGTTTTTCATCTACTGTCTTCAAGCACATTTACTTATTCAGCTGAGTGCTATATATGTATTTTTGGGATAACTATTATCTATGTACATTACACAAATCCACACCAATACAAATAGCAAAAAAAAAAAAACAAACCCAGTCCTTCTAGCTTTTACTTTTTTAGTTTGCAATGATAGCAAAGTGAATGAAATCTACCTTTTAAATTGCTACGTTGTTGTAGCAACTCTGCATTTAAATGCATCTCACTGTTGTATGTGGTATTTGCATATTTAGCAGAACAAAACAGTAAGTTGGTGGATTTGAAGCTGAAGAAGCTCCTAGAAGCGCAGCCACAGGTGGCAAATTCACTCTCCAGTGCTGCTCAGAAAGCTGTAACTGATAGCTCAGAGCAAGACATTAAGGTAAGTTTTGATTAATGCTTTTGTCTCAGTACCTGTGTGTTCCGATTTCGGGTCTGTACTTCATGAGGAGGAAAATGATTTCTTATCAAATCCTTCACAGTAAGAAACACAGAAAATCTTCATGACAGTGCAATTGCATAGTTTGCAGTGCGGTGGGGTTTTTCCTGTTGATTAATCAACTCATTTTCCTTTATTATTTTTTATCTTGATACTTGTCATTGGCATAACAGTAAGAGATATAAGAAGCATTCCTCAGTTCTTACTGGTCAGGTTGTCACTTAAATCAGAAATACAGCATGGGCTCCATCCTGCTGCTGGTGTGATCAGCAGCAAGACTCTCCCTGACTTTAACGGGAGCAGGATTGCACTCTTAGTGATTTGCTTCCCTCACAAGCCTGACCTTCTGTTTTTTCTCCATGAAAGTTAAGCCGAGGTGCACTTTAAAGACATACATACTTTGGTGCTTCACGAGTGCTGCTGGGAAAAGTAGACCCGAGTATGCAGTGTATGTGGTCATTTTGCCTATTCTTAATGTTCACCACTTAAGCATAAAGCGCATACCAGTCAATTTTCCATTTCATTTTCTTAATTAGACCCCTTGTGTTCTTACTATTATATTTTTTTTAAAATAGTCCCTGTAGGTCATTAATATCCCTATGGCTCTGGGGCACTTCCAGTTGGGTATAACTTTTCACCCACCTGCAGTCTAGAGGGAAAGCACTGCTGACTGAAAGGATTTCCTTCCCCAGATACAGAGATGCTTTGAAGTCCCAAAACAATGACTTTCATTGCTTTTCCCTTACACTGTCGGTTCCTATAAATTGGTGATGAAAGTGTGTGGCAGCAGCAGAGGACTTTCGGTCTCTATCTTTGAACAAAAGGAAGCCTGGATCAAGTCTGATTTTTGCGTTCAATTTAGCTTTCTGCAGTGGATTTAATGCAAAATGAAGCTGGCCCAAGAATAATACAATGGATTGAAAAGGCTAACTGAATTAGTGGGCTTAGAGGAATACATTTGTAAAGTGGCAGAAGTCCCCAGTCATAAAAAGGTTTCTTAAAATGGGATTTACTGGCTAATCACACTGATATTTTAGCATGTTGCCAGGCCTGAAAAATTAGTCATGTTTGTTTATTTTGGTAAAGACTGTGGTTTAGGCTGTCAGATGGTTATTGTGCTAATAACAGGAAACCACCTTTTATTTAATGAGAATCATAACTACCCGATTAGTGCAGCTGAAAAGTCATCCAGGGGGTATGAGCAATACTGTTTTAAGCTTAATTCAACAAATGACACACAGGCCGCTTCTTAGGGTAGTTTGGTATCACCTAACCTAAGAAAATGGTATTTCTCTTTGTAAAAGGCTTCTGTGAAGGAGTTGATTTTTTTTTTTTAAGGTACCCCCACAAAAGGTGCAACGTAACAGTTTCTCTCTGTGTACGTCTTTCTAAGGAAGAGTTGGAAAGCGGCATTGTAAGGAATATATGGTGTCCATCTGTTCTCATGGAGCTCTCGGCATTGAGGTGGATTTGTTTTTTAATAAAATGCAGTTTACACGTTTCTAAATGAGGCATTCTGTGTTTGTGGAAAAGGATAAACTGTTACCTTCCCTTGGGGATTGTGTATCCCTGGCCTCCTTGAGGCTAGAGAATAGGCCATTGGAGAACTCCCTCATTACCGATTGTCTCAATGCAGAGGAAGGGCAAAGTCTTGGTAGCTTTTGATAACCAGTTTCAGCATTCAGCAGGCTTAGCTATTAGTCATGCATCTTAGCCTTTCCCTATTTACTTTCAAAACACTTAATAAAAATAATAAAAGATTAGGTATAAAATGAAATATTTGTTTGGTACACAGCACCTCGGTATCTGCAGTTTCCACACGCTGCGGTGGTTCAGTCTTCTGGGATATTTCGTGTTGATAGAACCGTTTGAATTTGTTACCCGTATTAACATAGGAAGCCCTGGAAAAGATAATTGTAGTTTCCTTAGCTGTAAAGGGCTTACTTACAAATCTGGCTTTGGAAAGTTATAGCTGATGAAATGCAGTTCAGTGGGGTAGTATTATAATCCTACCTTTTAGCCTTCATCCAGCATTAGTGGTTTATCTCAATGGGCATAAAATTAGAAACTAGTTCTTCTTGTCATACAAGTCTGTGGGACTACTGAAAACGACAGATTTCTTTACCAGGCAAGGAGACGGGCTAAAGGCAACACACTTTTAAAACGATACAGATCGTATTCGGGGGTAGAGACGCCGCTACTTGGCAGCAGCACACACAGCGCTTCGCAAATCAAACTTGCAAAGGAGTGATTTTTTTTGTTTAAAGTCGACATCGCTGGCAAATACTGCTCACAATTAATAGGTCTGGCTGTTAAGGAAGTAGAGTACTGCAGGAGGGTGCCCACATAGGAAAAATCCAGTCGTTACCATCACACATTAATAAAAAATTAAAAAAAAAAGAAAAGTTAATCACTCTTCCTTTTTTTCCACAGCTGGTACTTTCATCCTATATAAACCGCAACCCCAGTTGTGAAATCCTCTTTGCAAAAGCTGTGTCCTGTCCCCTCACCGAAATGTACCTTTCGAATTCGTGCCTTCCCGTTTGTAAACAAAAGAAACTGTTGTGTGTCTGGTTTTTTCCCTAGCAGAATGGAACAGAGGAACATCGTGCTGAGCGATTACAAAAAGCAGCAGAACGGTTTAGAAATCCTGTTGTGTTCAGCAAGGACTCTACCGTCAGAAAAACTCAGCTCCAGTCTTTCAGTCAGTACGTGGAGAGCAGACCAGGTAGGAGAAAATATAAAACCTGTTTTCCCATCTTATGATTTAATAATATTTAACAATAAATATATGAAAACCTGATAATGTAAGTCCACATTTCAATACATAAATATCAAGCTTTATAATAATTTTACATGTCTTTCCCCTTTTTTCAAGAGATGAAAAGGCAGAGATCAATACAGGAAGATACAAAGAGAGGAAATGAGGAGAAGGCTGCGATAACTGAGACTCAGAGGAAGCCATCAGAAGATGAAGTGCTTAATGTATATTAATTTTTTGTCTGGTTTCATGATTGCTGATAATTCCAAACTGTATGTGGAAATAGTGCCTTTATTTGTTAAAATGAGATGTTAGGTTTTTTTAGATGTCAATCTCCAGCGCATTCAAAGCAGAGTGAGAGGGGTGCACTGTTGAATTAGTCTGCAGTGTGGTGATAATTGTCAGATAAAAAAAAATGAATTTTTCAGAGTTCCACAGCCCCAGCTTCCTTGAGACATTTCCATCAGGGCACTTCCCATAAAGAGATTCCAGTATTGATCTACCGGGAGGATTTTAATTATTACAATAGCAGATACCGCAGAGCTGCAGTTAGAGGGAAGAGTCACATGAGACCTGCTAGAATTTCTCAGCCAACCCATTTTGTTGGCTTGGGTTAATGGGTGTTCAACCTTTCCATTATCCAGATCAGCCGTGAATTACTAGCTGAATGATGTTTGCATTAATATAATATATATGGTAATTTCTTCACTTAATTAACGGGGAGGTTCAGCTCAGTAGGGGTATGGGCTGATCATGTGTAAAATTGATTTGTGAGGGAAATATTTGATAGACCGCAGGGAGAAAGCTGGTTTTGATGGACAGCTGTGGGACAGAAGCAGGAAGAACAAGTTTTAACCTGAATTTTTTTTGTCTGAAAACACAACACAGCCTTTGATGATGGTCATTTGTTGCTCTCCACAATTTATCTAAACACATTTGTAGTTTTTTGCTGAAGCAATCTAGAGCTGAGCAGCGATTTTGTACTGCTATCATATCTACACCAAAAAAACCAAACTTTTTACAAGCCAGAGTTATTTTTAGCCCAGTCATACTATTGAAGAGCTGAAAAGGTCTGGCACAGTAAGTTCACATTATATATGCAGATGATACACATGAACTCTTGGGATATTTCAGCCTGACACAGCATTTCTTTTCATCTTCTAATAACAATTGTTAACAATTATGCACGCTGACGTTAGGGAAGTTTCCGTACTATTTTCAATTAATTATAGTTGATGAAAGGCAATATATTGCACATTACTTCAACTCCCTGGACTGATTTTTTTTTTAATTTTTTTTCCTCAGGGACAGGTCTCAGGGAGTTTTGTTATTGTTTTTCTTGCTATATAAAAGGTAGAAAAGGGGTTTCCATTAGAGCTGATACTGTTGGCTGTTGTGTAGGAAGAGAAGGACCAAATTAATGGGGGCATAATATACATAAATTTACATACCCCACATTTCAAAGTTCTGTGCTTGTTACTGGTCCTGGGAGCTCAGCCATGCCACTAGCCTTCACTTGGAACATGTCTTTATCTGAAATACTATGTTGATGTGATAATTACACCTGTTGCCTGAATATGAAGCTGAATTGATTATTTCAGAGACATTTACAGAACAGCAGTTGCAAATGTTTGATGAAAGTAGCTAAGACCCTTATGCAGCAACAAGTTTGCCTCTAGTAGGAAAATGAGGCTCTGAAAAAAAGCCTGTATATTTTTCTGTTCCCAAAGGACTGTGGTTATAGTGTATCCTTTGCACAGTGCAGATGAAACTTGAAATCATTTTGCCAGGGTTTTTTTTTTCCCCCAATTTAAACCTTTCTCCAAGGCTCTGGGGCAGGCGGAAGGAGGAAGAAGTGAATGGGGTTCCTTGGAAGCAAAAACGTGTTTCAGCAATGACATTTCAGCATTGTATACAACCCATAATAACTCCAAAAT
>VZTO01021994.1:15000-20000 GCA_013400615.1 Syrrhaptes paradoxus | reverse complement strand
TAAGAGTTTTCTCACATTTCTTATGGTTTTTTTTTCTTGTGCTTTGAAGTAAGACAGAAGTTGCTGTATTCTTTGTGTCATACACATGATGAGATGATGTTTCTTTTAAGTATCCTGCATAAAATGGGGAGTCTTAGCACACAGCTAGAGTGGCTTATACAGCGTAGCTGTAAAGGTTGTACCAGGAATACTAATGAATGCTCGTCGCTTCTTTTACTGGGCATAAGGGGACCAGCCGTAATAAAGAAGTACTTTTATATGCTTGATCATTTCCTGAACATTCAGGATTTAACTTAAAACAAATGATTTGTCAAGTCCTTGATAAAGATCCTATTTATGTTGTCAGCTTAAAAACAGGATTTAGGAGAAAAGATGTGAAAAGTGGAGTTGCTTACCTATAGTCAACTTTATATCCTTGAAAGCAGGGATCTTCAAACTTCTCTAACTATGGTTCACATCTTAACAGAAAGCCTATCTCATGTACTACCTCCCTTGCCAATCAATATCCCATTTCTTGTCAGACAACATCTCTGTGGCAGACTGCAATTTCTTACANTCAGGATGGCATTTGTTTTTCTTCCCTACCTCTCTTCAAGACGTAATTCCTAATACAGACAAATAAGCAACTTGTGCCTCCATCTCTAGTCCCACCTTCTTCTGTAACAGTCTGGGCTGCTTTGCCTGAGTGTCTGACTGTCTGAGAGTGAATTTGGAAACAAAAAAAAAGATGAATTAACACCATATGACCTGCCAGCTTGCCACAGACCACCAAGTGGTCTGTAAAGCCATGTTTGGAGGAAGAAAGTAGACACAGCTGGATAGCTAGAAAAGCCCTGAAGTGCTGTTGATGATCTTGGGGAAAGACGAGAAACGTGAAAAGCTGCCAGCTCTCAGAGGTATGCTTGGAAAGTCTTTGATATTTGGTTTTTCTGAAAATACAGGCTTTAGGAACATGGAGGTCACATGGGCAAGCACAGCTGAAAGATCCTGAGAATACAACATGAAGGACAAGAACCACAAACTAGTTTTATAATTAACATTCTCTTTTCAGCACATCTCTTTCTTAATTTTGTACTGCTTGAGGTTGTCATACTGGAGAGCTTCAGGCAAGTAGGAGTCTGCTGACCTTATTCCTCAACAGCTGAAGCAGGGTGCCATGTTTGTAAACTGTATGGGGAAGGGCTGAAAATGAATTGTCCTAACAAATGCTTGCAGGATGACTGTCCCCATCAGTGTGGGAGCACATTCTGTATTGGGATTTTCAGCTTGGTTTCCATGTGTGCCAAAACCATGCAAGATAAATGAAACAACTGAAAGACTTACATCATGACTCAGTCATTGCCTTGAAATTAAATTCCAGTAGAAGGTAGAGTATGGTCCACTCATCCCCATTGTGTCTGCTGAGGACTGGACCATCTTTTCCATCTCCACTGTGCTTTGCCCTGGTTCTTTTTAGACTTTTACTGGGAAGGAAACTCTCTCTTCCTTCTCATCCTCCAGCACAAAACTGTGGGTGTTTGTTTTTTTTTTTTCCAGTGGGGAAACTCTTAGCCACCTGGCAGCTCTTCATCCTCTGAGATTGTAAGTCCTTTTTGTTGCTCACCCAGGAGGGATTCTCAGGCTGTAGCTTGAATATCTATTGTGGCTATATTCATTTCACAAGAAAAGACTTTGTCTCCTGCTCCCATGCATTGAGGCATTAAAACATGTGGGAGTTTCCTTTCTACAGGCTGGTGGTAAGAACAGAAAGATATAGTGAGTAACCCCTGGACAATGCAGGCTTTGGTAGGTGTGGAAGAATTCATAGCTTTCACCAAAAGGGAAGCAGCTGTAAGTATAGACAATGTATGTTCTTGGTTAGATTCCAGCTCATGGCACTTTTTGACTTGATTAGGCACTCCGCTTATTTTTTAGTGAAAGTTTCTGGCACTTACAATGGCAAATAGAAGTTTAAAAATGCCACCCTAGCTTTACTAGGGTGGCAGTGGCTGGGGGTTGCTGCAGGGAGTGGGTGTTGAAGGTTCTCCATGCCCCACTCTCTTTCTGCCGTGGAGAGGAGTCCCCAACACGATGCTCTGTAGTCCAATCCCTAGGATGCAACCTGGGTTGCAGAAGTATCCCTTCCACTGCTGCCCTTGCGTCTTCTGCCCTGCATTAGGAAAAGGACATCTAATGGAAATGGGGCTGTAGGAAGAGAGCCCAGGTCCTTGTCTGCACATGCATTGCCATTTTCTGGCCCTGCGAGACAGCCTTTTTGGTTGGAGAAGCTGAGTTTCTGGCTCTTGGCCAAAGGGGAGCTGATATTTTCAAAGTTCGTCAGCCAGGCAGAGTTTGGAGATGGCTGAAGCTTTGCATTTCCAGAGCCAGCTGCTCATGACTTGACTAGAAACACTTTTCTAAGATGTGTGAAAAAATAAAAGTTATTAAAATTCCCAGCTTGCTGATTTCCATTTGAATCTGAATAGTCACACTTTTATTAATATCCTGTAATTTGTGTCACTGGTGGCGCAACCTCGGTCCTTGGTCTTTGCACTTCAAATGAAAATGTAATCCCACCTTGTTCCAGTGAAATGTAGTTTACTGGTACATTGTAAAACTATGAGGGGAGTCAATGCTTCTGTGCCTTGAACTCTGTAGAGTAAGCTGGCAGCACGTTTGCTATCCCTCTCTGGATATATGTAAGAGTTACCTATATAGAAGGGGTTTTGCAACATACACCATATGAAATACACCAACACAAAAAATTCAGTGGTTGCAAGTGTTTAGAGAAAACAGAGAGTCAAGTAAGAGGAAATGAGTTGTATGATTGAGCGTAAAAATCACATAATCTAATATCATTGATTTCGCTTCTTCCTTATTATAATGGCTTGACATTAAACGATGATGGGGTAGGATTATCTTGCTTTCTTCAGGATTGTGCTTACCCATGTTGTGCCTAACCTAAGGGATAAAATAGTTTTGTCTCTACTTCTGACAGTGTCTTTCTCCATTGCAAATTCTTCTGTCATTGTATTTTAAGGTGTCTATCATCTTGATATCCAAGTGACAATTAAAATGTAGAATTATCACTTAATGCAATTAAAATAAAAAACAAAGAAGCCTAGTTTACAAATCTCTAATCTAAATTTAGCTCTTTTTTGGTCACTATTTCTTCACTAATTGCGAAAACAACTATTTGAAAAAAAAAAATGCAGCTATCAGATATTTTGTTATCTGACCAGAGGGTATGAAGTGTTTTTAATTGTTTTTCTGATTAACTGCAAGCTCCCAAATTCAAGTAGAAGCACATTTGTATTTTCCGTATGAGATCCTGTACCTTACCAATGGATGAGCATGTTTGTGGTACTGTATAAGGATTAATGAAATTAAAAAAAACCTCTCTGCTGCTGCTGATTGACCACCAATGGTAAATGTAATTGAATTAGCAGTGCACTAAAATAAATGTAGACAAAATAAATATAGACAAGAAAATCTGGTGAAAGCTTCTGTAATGTTTTAGATTAATAGGCATACAGAATTCTTCACATTTTTTATTACGTTGTCCCTAGATGAATTCAAAGTAATTGGGGTGGTTAATTTTATTTACACAGAGCCGTTCACAGCGCATTAAATAATAGAGATAATTGAACAAGAATTGTCAAGTGTGTACTGATATCAGACATATTACAGAAGGGAATGTGCATAAAACTTCATTTCTATGCAGCCATTGTTTATGGTAATTAAGTACACAGATTTATCCCTTGGTTGCCTTCCAAGCTTATGGCAACTGCTATTGTTGTGCTCCATTAATATGTAATCAGGAAATAGTTTAATTTTCTAATCTGCAGTTTGAGAATTCACTTTCTAACAACTCTTAATTACTGCATTGCCCTAATGATGCTCATGGTTAGGAAAACTGAACCAATAAACTCTGTGGAAGAAGCCAGAGGGGATTATACTTCCAGAGGTGGTGCTTACTTAATAAACTTGTTATGCCTTCACCAGAGGGAGCTCAGTGTCCTTCAAAAGCAACTAATTTTATATTTCGGATTTGTACATACCCACAGTGCAAAGAGTTAACGTATGGTGTGCGGCGGGGGTGGCTGTAAATTTGATTCACTAGAGGGCCAGATAAGCGATGCTATCACCATTTTGGTACTTTTCTTACTGTATACTAATTGTAGAGTTTAATTGCACAGGAAATAATGCAGGTGGTTTAAGCTATTGTTTTAAAGTGTTCTCATGGGTCTGGTTTTTTCAAGTTTTATTTCTTTCATTAGCCACATCAGCTAAACACAGTATCGTAAAATCTTGCAAGGGCAGATAAGCTCTGGATATTGACAGCTATCACACCTTTGCTGTTTTCAGGGTGAATCTTAAACAGTAAGGGTTTTATTAATCATTTCCATTTTCCACTGGCCCATCGTTCACCTTGATTGTGATTTCCATGCTGCTGCTTTACCAAGTGGACCTCTGATGACAACATTGAAGTTAGTTTAGGTTTGTGGTGCTGCTCTAAGATGAGAATCAAGCCTCTGAGATCTTGTGGTCAGTCTACCTACATTAGCCCTGCCCAGAAGCATCCAGTCCTCTAAATGAGAAGATCTGAAAAAGGGAGAGTTAAAGTCAGCTGAGATTTACCATCGCTGTAGTATCTGATACACCTTGTTACTCTTTACCCTTAGTACAGGTTGTACTATGGGGTGGATCTTGACAAGCTCTGCCTTTTTAATGGCAGTTACCGTGGCTTCAGAGTCTTCTACACACATTTTTCTTCTGGGTTTGGGGTGCTGGGGGTTTTTTTGCGACTTACACCAATTTTCAACACTGCAGGGGGGGCAGGATTGCCATCTCCCTGCCACTATTTCACCTCTCCTTTTTCAGTGCATGAGCTTCCTTGTCAATAGGACTAATTACACAGGGAACCAAACAACAAACATTAGAGACCCTGTAAACACATATGTTGTGTCACTGCAAATTAACTCTTCCCAACCGAAAAAGCAGCATACGCTTTGTTGCCA
>VZTO01021994.1:0-10000 GCA_013400615.1 Syrrhaptes paradoxus | reverse complement strand
TTACATGTATCTGGTTTTATATTTTTAATTCTCTTAGTACTGAATTTAAATAATGCTATAATATGATTTTTTTTAAGTTATATATACAAAGCTTTTTAAACTCGATTAAAACAGACTGTACTGCAAAACAAGGAGTTAGATATCAGTGTTCTTTGAGCCCCTGGAAGAAGGTGTTATCTCCTTAAATGCATACCAAAAGAATATATTCAGTTGCAATTCCTGGCCCACAGTTATCAGTGTCAGTGAAATTACAAAACCAGTCCTTCAGTATAGGCTTTAGGTTCGTTATGCCTTTCTTACAGAACATAAACCTTAAAGGTATTGGCATTTTGTATGTGTAAATGGTGAACTTGCACTGAGTGTCCATCAGCATTTTTTGAGGGTTGTAATTGCAGCGATTAATCCTGGTGCTGTTTCCTCATAGACTCACTGGATGCAAAGCTTTATATTTGAATTGGCTGCAAGAAGGCTGTATTGTGTACAGTATGTAATACATTGTGCTCTTGGTACCTTTTATAAACAGAGGCAGCAAGAAAAAAAAAAGTGAAAAACCAAGTAGCTATGAACTGACGCTTTTACAACAGGGATCCTGCTGTCCTACAGGAACAGGTTAGGAGAGAAGATGACATTTTGCAGCAAAGAAAGTGCTGATCCTAACAGCTTCTAAATGTAAAGGCCTTTTTGTTCGTTATAGATATTGTAATTTCACATTTGGGCACTGTGTCTGCCCGTTGTTTCAGAGTTCGGGGCTTTGGTAAGTACTTTGCGACAGAGTGTTTCTTTTAAACTGCAGGCGTTCCTGTAGCGAGAGTTGACATGAACTTCATTTACTTGTATGTATTTGTGAAAGTACTTACGTGAAGATCACAAATATGCACAGCGCAGCTATCTAGTTCTGTGAGTTTAATCAAGTCCCAGAATGTTTCATTGTGGCCCTATGCAAATGTATTTACATAGGAATGGCTCTTGGGTCCTTTAAAGAAGGCAACAAAGTTGGAAGACTGAGGCCAACAAATAAATGAAAGTTTCTCTAAATCCATTGGATAATAGAGGCAGTGTTAAGGCTAACCACAGTGTTGAGCTAAACAGAGGGATTACTCCTGGGTTTTGCATCAGTTGTTTTCTGCCGGGTGGCCTCACTTGTCAAAAAAAAAAAAAAAAAAAAGTTTAGCGGGCGAACATTCACATGGCACATTGAGAAAAGAAGTATGCTTAATTCCATCAAAGCTCAGAAATCAGTCATTAATTTATTCTAACCTCCAATTGTTGGTCGTTTGTGAAACATCTGGCCTTTAAGTCATAGGAACCTAAACATAAGTACAATGTGAGTTGTTCTGAAGGTGGGAGTTGGGTGTAGTGGCGGTGCTGTGTTAGCATGTGTATGTGAGCATGGGTGCACGTATGTGTGTGTATTGCATAGGCTGCAACTGCCACTTAATTTCTGAGACTTTGAAACATATTAAAATGAATCCTTCAGTTAATTTACTCTCGAAATTAGATTATTGTTCATTTGCATCTTGGAAAAGTTCTGCCATTCGAAAGAGTCTCTTTCTTCATGGTGAGTTAACAGTTAGATATTTAGTAATCATGCAGCTTGCTAGTCAGAAATAGTTTCTAATGAAGTTGAAATTTGAGATAGAAAATGTACAAAAGCTTTCAGGAAAGACATACCCTATTTTCCATATGGCTAAGTAATTGTTATGATATTTGTTTTAAAGCTGGACTTAGACACTCCTGACTGCCCTCTAATTTGATATGGCTGGTCCCGGCGATTCTTCTGGAGGAAACTTTCATAGTAGAACGCAGTGAAGGAGATAAATAATTTTGCAGCTATAAGCACATTGCAAAGTATAGAAAGCAATTCGGTCACCCTTACTGTTGGGTGGATAACAGTCTTCAGGTTGTTTGCCTCTGCTGGGAGTTGAAACCTGAGTGAAAAGGAACTGAGTGATTAAAAGCAGATATGAAATAAAGGTGCCACCTCAGAGCTGGCAAAATTCTGCCTTTTGTTAAACTTAAAATAATGCCTGCTATTTAATTCTCAGGGCTGGGGAGCTGCTTTTAGTTGTGGAGGGAATATAATTCTTCATGTATAGCTTCAACGTTGCAACCTCTCCTGTGATGCAATTTAATGTATTTCACATGGGCATAGAGTGAAATTAGATTTTAAACATGATGGAAAAATTTAGAACTGTCAGTCCACACAACTATGGGGTATCTCAGAGCTTTCTGTCTTCAGGCATTTACCTGCTTGTAGTTTTTTTTGTTTGTTTTTAAAGACCAGTGTTCCCTCTTTGCCCTGACCATTTGCTTTCCTGATCAGCAGAGGCTGGCTGCAGCTCTAAGCTGTTATGATGATAAAGATGATGATGCTATCCAGGCGCATGCCAAAAAGAATTTTGAAGGTTTTGTATAAAGTGGCTCTTTTTCTTAATATTTATTTATCCTCTCCCCCTTGCTAAGTAAATAAATTTTTAATCCCCACTCCATTGTAAAATTTACTGTATCTGAATCTAGACCATTGTAACTCCTTTCAAGCCAGGTTTTATCCTTTTTTACTGAAGGGATATCTGCAATTTTGGCACCCTAACACATTATATTAAAAGATCCAGTGAGTAAATTTGGGCTGACTGAATATATTTGGATTGTTAGTATTTACTTGTCCCTGCCATAGAGCAGCTAGCAATGTGAATTTGAAGCATGTGGGAATCCGTGAGTGCTCACATGTTGCATGGCGTGTGTACATGTGTGCAAATATACACAACCCACCAACACAATGTGTAAAAAGTCACGTTTCAACTTTGTTAAAGCCCTCATTTCCAAGGCACTGATGTCCAAAGTACTGGTAGGATAGTGGAGATGAGAGAAAAGAAAAAAAATCTCTTTAAGCAGCTTGTGAAATGTAATGTTTGAAATGGTTCTTTGAGAATGTGCAGATTATGGCTTGCGTAGTGACTCTTCCCAGCTCTCTGGGAAATGAGCTGTTGACATTCTTTTGGGTCATCATCCAAGACAGGAGGGCAACCACAAGGATTTAGCAGATAAATTCATCCAAAAAAAACCTTTATCCATTTCATTGCAACTTGGAAACGTTCATGTCGAATAGCAGCATTAATGTAGCCCTTTTAGCCCTTCAAAGTGAGCCTTATGTTTAAAAAAAAAAATCAAAAAATCAAATGACCAGAGTAATAACTTCTTTAGGTCTTCTAAGAGGTAATTCATTATTTACATAATTCTGGACCATAAACCCATCTCTCCTTCAAGAGGCTCTGAAATAGAATGGGGGATCTTATACAATGAAAGAGTCTCTTTTGAATTCTAATCAACTGAATCTGTCTCAAATTCATTTCTAGTTTATTGTAAACAGCAGAATTTAAATTAATTTCTTCTTATCTTGTCTTTTGAAGAAAACTAGCAACGTGTTTAAAAGGTTTTATTTTTAAATACAGCTCAGAGTTTATTTTATTTGGGGTTTTTTTTGTTCTTTTTCTTTTTTTTTTTAGCTTTATAAACCAGGTGTTGGGCAGGATGGTTTTGACAGCCAGACGACAATTATGGATTAGCATAGGTGATTATGAAATAAATAGGAAAGAAAAAAAACTTTTTGACTTGAACTCGAATGATACTATATAGGCTGAATGTGCAGGCAAGGTTCCCACAATGCACTGTGAAAACCTAGGCTAACAACCACCCCGCTGCGTTGAAAACCCCCAAAAAAGACAAAAGCACAATGAAATAGAAAGCTTACCACCGGTAGCTTTCAAAACGACAAACTAGGCAAACTATACATCTCCACCACTCCAATTTTGTCAGAATGCTAATGAGCTTGCTCTGATCTTTACTCGGCTTCCCGTGTTTTCTACATCTTCAAGGACCACATGGCGCTAGCAAAATAAAGACAACTAAATGAGAATTTCGAATGCTTTTTGTGTTAGGACCTGGTGCCTTTCAGTTGACGCACTCGTTGAATATTCTCAACTTAAAAGCGTACAACAGGGGGCTGGGTATGAACTTTTTAGCAGGGGGAAATTTGCACAAAAGTAAATGAGTGTGATGAGGAAAATATGAGAAAAATTTCTGATTAATTTCCACTCTATAATATCAGTGACACCTTCAGCCCCTCTCATACTCCTCTAACAAGAGATGCTGATAAAAGATGAATGATTCTGTGTTGTTCACAGTGAATGTTTAGTGTTTTTTTAATAGCGGCATTCTACATAAAAGGCACCAGGAAGTACTCTGCATTAGCCGTTGAGATCACTAGTTAATAGGATGATGTCTTTTAGCTTTTGTCACAAAATTATTAGAAAGGATGGGTTTCTGTTCTCATCCCAGCATACTTTGGAGTGCTTGTTGAGTACAAGTGCTAAAATACAGGTTTCTCATTATTGTTTCGCATGCAAAGTAAAAGCCCTTTTAATGTAACACCTTTTACTTTTTTTTTACCAGGTGATTTTTGTCATTGATCTCTTATCTGCCCCCTTGAGCTGTATTAATCACTTGGAGTGGTCTGCTTCTCAATGGGGGCTTGATGATGTATATGTGTATAGATTCACTATCAAAAATAAGTCGCTTATTGAGCCGTATTTACTTACCAGTCTGTATTATACCATCTTTAATGCTTCTTACTGGAGTCCAGTCTGTAACACAAATGTGCACTGGGGGAGGGAAGGGTAAGCTAGGAGGAGGCATCCTACTCCCTAAGACAAGTTTTGTCTTTTAAGAACAATTAAATTTGCAATTCTCTTTGGAATTCTCAAAAGTAAATGCAGATTTGAATTCACCAGTGTGAGGGGTCGGGGAAGAAAATGATGAATGTTCAGTTTTGCCTGAGAGATGGACTCCCATTTAAAAAAAAAATTGTATTGCCATCTTCAGGCTCACAAGCAGACAGTGTTGAAAAATCTTGGTATATATACATAAGGAGAAAATTGTAGTTGGATAGGGAAATTATCATGATCTCTTCATATTTTCATATCTTACGTAAATCAGAGAGAATGAATTAATAACACCATAGTTTTTAGCAGTTTGCCAGCTTTGCTTTCCATGTACACTGTTGTTCTCCTTCGCTCAGCGTGATTAATATCAGGTGAACTGAAAACTTGCCAGACCACAAGGTGGTAGAGAGTTGTCCAACTGTTTTGTGAAAGACAGATGTGTATGCCGAAGCACAGCAAGAGAAAGGACAATATAACAACGGCAGTTCTGGCAAGATAGAAAATTCAAAACTATCACTGAAAAGAACATCTTTACCATTTATCTTTTTTACATTTAGCATAAAAAGTGAGCAAAAGCATTCAGAAAAATTCTGAATATATGAATGATATATACGTAACACTGGTTTGGGTTTTTGCTGGTGCCAGTTTGTGAGCATTGGAAATATCTAATGATTAGGAGTCTAGAAGGATGTTACTAATAGCAATTTGTGTTGGACAGAAGAAGAGGGTTTTGATATTTGAGCACAAGAGTTAGTGATTTTTGTTGTAGCATGATAACAGTTCACAAAACGATGCATTGGTACCTACTGCTTTTTTTGAAACAGAGCACTATTGTGAAGTACTTGATGAGATGCTCCTCTCTCCAGTGTTCAGGAATGCTAACTTACTGCTAGGGTTATGGTAATGGGAGTTTTGGCAACTACCAAAACCCTGAGTGAAAGAAGTGTAACGGCGTTATGACCGAGGTCTCATTTACAATATGGTAGCTGTGCTTCTATGTTGTATCCAAGTGTGACTTGACTGACCTGAATCCCACTGAAGCCTGCAGAGCTCTGTAGAAATGCCTGCTGGTGCTGAATCCATGCAGTGCAGAGCCATTCATTAAAATTTGTTAGTGCGAATAAACCGGCATGCTAGTAAGCTATTTTTCTGACACAAGTCTTGTGGGTCTAGATCTTTCATACACAAATTTCTACACAAGTATTGGGTTTGTAGTTGTCAAAATAGTGCATTTTGTGAGCGATTGAGAATTTCTTGAGTTCTTGAAGCTCGTCAGCCTTTCTCCAGTTTCCCTTCTGTCATGTCGCCTCCATCGTCTCTTACTGGCAAACTCTTTTCTCCAATCTCCATCTCCTCGCATTAGCAGTTCCTGTGAAGCAATCTTGACTTGTTTTGGTAAAGGAAAACCATCTGGCCATACTTTTCCAAATACCCAGCATTTCTACATTTGAGGAGCTCCAACAGAATGAACACACCAGCCAAACCCCAGAGTTCTGACTCTCTAATTCACCACATCTCTTCAGTCTTAGATCTATGCACTGGTAGGCAAAAGTTCCCAGGAGGGGACCTTTCCAAGACCAGACAGGGGCAGCGTGCATGTTCAGCCTTCCCAGGCCAAGTTCATTAAATCATTAAAGCAGCTCAGCNTATGAATAGGCTTACGAGCCTTCCAAAAGTCTTGCAAGACCCAACAGACACTTACTTCATTTAACTTATTTCCATCTTTCTTTGTGGTATCACAGCATAAATGCTCTTTCATGTGGTAGGCATAGTCTTTGGCTTTATGCCTGGAAGTTAGCTTTCTCTACAGTCGGTGCCTGCCTGTAGAGAGAATGTGAGGCAAAAGGCACTTTGGGGGTCCCAGCTCACCATTCCACTACAACCTGCAGAAAGTCCTGTTATTTTTTTCTTGGTATTCTCCCGTTACCATCAAAAACACCTTTTCTGTCAAAACTGGAAACTGTGGGGCCCCAGGACACCTCAACCTAGCTGAACTTACCCAGTTAGCCCTGGGAAGCTGTGGATCCCAGAAGTACAAACCTGCCAACTCCCAGTGAAAGCAGGCATCTTCATTAACACCAATACAAGGTCACATTCATTGCCAGCCGTCATCTCCTTTCAGGCAGTTACTTGAGTTAAATTCAGCCCTGTCCATTGAAGAAGTCATTTTATACTGTCCACTGCCCCTTCCTAGCTTCAGGAGAATATGTTCTGAAGGAAGTGAGGCAACATTTGGTAAAAGTGGGATAATATGCTGTCTAGTAGAGCACAATCCAATGACTTTAAGGTTAACTGGCCTCTCACTTCCCAGCCATCTCTTCCCAAGTGAACAGGCAACTGATCTAAGGAGTAGTTATGAGCTACAGAGAAATTACTATGACTCATAACAAAACTTCCAACTCTACTTGTCAACCTGCAAGCAAAATAGTTCATCTGCCAGACCATCATCCCCTTCTTGGTGGATTTCCAAGCGTGAACTACTGTTTTTTTCCTTAGCTTCAGAAGTTGGAGTGTATCACTTAATGGTGCATGTTTCCTGTGCTGCAAGCAAAGGTCTGATGTATGCTTTTCCTAAGGCTGTGCTTCTTCTGTAGTTGTTCTATGTGAGAAAATATGAGTACAAAGAATACCAGAGGGTGATGGAGGACAAGCATTGGTTCTGCTTGGTGCTAGGATCCCTGCAGGCACTGTCCTCAAGGCATGAAGCATCACTTACTTACAGGAGCCTCTCCAGATGTTTCAGTTGAATCTTGCCTCTTGTCTCAATTTTTGGCCACAAACTGTGTGTTTTCTTGGTCTGGATTAATGGTCCCACATTTAAAATATATTCATAATCTTTACCAAGCCCAGACATTCTGCTTCTGTTGATTTTCTGTTACTTTCTAGTGGCTGCTGTGTTCACTCGTCACGTAGAGAAAATCAGCAATCTTCAGGCAATTCGTCTTTTGTGGAAGTTTTGGTCCTGTGATAATTTTGGGTTACCAAGACTGCAGGCCACAAATACTTTTCTTCCCGTGAGTCAGTCCCACTCCAGGTAGAGTAAATCCTTGCACGCGCTGAGATGTGGTCAGAACCCTGACCTTCTGTTTACGCAGCTCTCAAAATTTTAAAAAGCCTCTCTGATTTATTATGTTGCAAAAACCAAATAAATTACAGGTTTCCTGCTTGATACTAAGCTAATTTGATGTGTGCTTGTGATAAAGGCATTCCCTTGGTGGCAGCTCGGTTTCATTAGGGTTACGGTACTTTTGGGGGCTGAAATAGAGTCAGACAATGCACCGCAATGTAACTCTGCCTGGCAGATTCTTGGCAGTCGTTACCTACCTTTATGAGACTCCATTGTGTGGACATCAATGTCTCCTTCTGAACCGCTCTCAGACAGCAAGTTAGTGGCCCTGAATTTGCCTTTCTAATGTTCCTTAGGCATTTTCCCATCCAGTTCAGACTCAGAAAATTGTGCTAGGGCTTCATCTGCTAGCTGGCTCTTCTGCAGTGTCATCTAAACAATGGTCCCATCCTGTTTACCTCTTGGTGGCTATTCTTGTTCATTTTCAGTGATTTTTCTAACTGAGGAAGGCCTCGCTCAGTGAAAGCAAGAAGTATTCTGGAAGAAAGTTGGGTATGGTAATCTGAAATGGGAGGCTTGAAGCTCAAGGTGGGGCAGCCACCTGCTGCAGGGTGCCTATCGCAGGCTCCATTTTGACACTGAGAACTTTGAAGAATTATTTTAACCAAAATTCTGAGCTTTCCCGCCAAAGGTGGTCCTCTGGAAGGAGAAGAGGGTGATTTTTCAGAAAATAGGTCTCTTCTGGGATGCCTCAGTTTCACTCAGTGAAAAATGGTGCATCACTAGTTGTTTAAAAATCTTCACCGTAGCTTTCTCTTGTGTCAGACATGTTTTGCGGTAGGTCTCATGCAAATCTCCTTTACAAAGAATATCTGTTGTGAATATAGCCTTTTCTGCTGAAGTATTTGTTAAATTCAGTAACTCACATTAAAAACAAGAGCTCGTCTGTGCATAAGCTGTTCGCAGTGAGCGAGATGAGAAGACTATTAAAACCAGTGGGAGGTCCACTGTTGACTTTGAAGGGTTCGAGACCTTCCATCAGCTTTTGTTAGGGATGTGTGGTTGGTCAGCTAAAACACCTGGCACTGCTTCTTGTGCCTTCCCATCTTTCCTTTCAGTAAAGCTGTAATTGCCACAGTGGATCAGCTCCTCAGTATGGTCCAGAACACTGTCCCATAGAGGGACAGGGACGGATTGAACCTAGGCAGGGGCAAGAAACTCTGCGGGGGCTGGTTATAGGCTAACCTGGCCCCAGGGAACATTTCATTTAACCTCTAGAAATTAAAGGTTAGTTCATGTTCTAAAGCAGGAGGATCCAATTCCTACCTCCCGTGTTTTTTTGGTTTTTGTTTTAATATTTATTGCAACAGCTTTGCTTTTCCATATTCAACATTCAACCTGGTTTTAATTCTTGCTGAGCTCTTAGTTTCAACATTGCCCTGTGGCAATGAGTTCTACTGGTAAATGATGAGGCTTTGAGGAAAGATCGTTCTTTTTATCGGTTTTAAACACACCACCTTCAATTTCAGTGAATTTCCCCAGGTTCTTACAAGACAAGATGAGACACATCCTAGAACTATTCTTTATTTGCTATTCATGTTCTCCTTCAGGTAAACAAGCCAATCTGTCCGCTCACTCCTAATAACAGAAACTCGTAAAAACTCATCCCCATGATTGGGTGAATGCAACTTTTTTTTTTCAGCAGGCAAATAAAGACGGCGGGGTACGTTTTCAAAAGACCTTCCCATTAAATTTGTGGAATTCACTGGCATTTGGACGGTTCTCGGTGGTCATCTAGCTTCTGTCAACTAACAAATAGCCCGGAAAGAGGAGCAGAGCGAAGTTGGCCAGTTTTTGTCATTATTCGCCCTGCTCTAGTTCACATGTGCTGGCATTCTCCTGCTGGCCTCTTCACCCAAGTGTGTTGAGTGAAGAAAGCTTCTTCTATTCTATTTTAAACCTGTGTGTAAACATCAGCAAATAGGTGAAGAATGTCTTAAGTAGGTTGGTTTTCATGTTGTTCTGTTGAGGTAAATGGGGTGACACGGGGAGGTTTCTGTGTTTAACCATGACACCATGGCACACACACTATACGCAGTGCAAATAAAATTTAAAAACAATTACTGCTTAAGACAGCATACAAAGTGATTTCTGTAAACCTGTTATTTCTTGCCAGATTGAATGGGCTGGTTTGGGATGCTGAGAGAAACCCTTT
>VZTO01021993.1:50250-86242 GCA_013400615.1 Syrrhaptes paradoxus | reverse complement strand
GGAGTGGGCATCTGCTCCTCAGGCAGCAGGGGACGGAACAGCCAAAGCTGCTCTTCCCCAGGAGCCTGGGTTTTACTGGTCAACCCTTTTCTCCTCAACACAACCTGACTGACAAACCAGCAGGTTTTGGTACTTTTGAAAGGCAACTTTTTTCTCTTTTGATTTTATTAAATTAAAAATATGCTGCATCTAGTGCCCTGGGGGTAAATGGTTTTTGGTTTTGTTTTTCTTTTTCCCCATGTACCTGGAGGCCAGTGCTGTCTGGTCATGGTGAGGGCTGGGGTCAGGGACAGGACCTAGCAGAGCTGGAAAAAGGGGAGACTTGCGGGGGGAGGGCTACAAGAGAAATAGAGAAGATGGGACAGGAGCTGCTTGTCACAGTGCTGGGTTAGCTAAGCCAGCTGGGATAAACAGATCTGGTGCTGAGCACAGCCCAGGCTTCAGAGCACTTGGTTCTCCAGCAGTTTTACCTGTGATGCTTTCCTAGCTCTGAGCTCTTGAAAGTGCCTGTGCAGCCTCACAGCCCCTCGTCCTGCCCTTACAAATTCCCCTGGATGTCTGTCCCTGCCATCTGCAGACAGACTGAAAATGGATTTTTTTTCCTTTGGTCAAAAAGATAGATTTGATAGTCTGCCTATCTAAAAGACAGATTACATAGTCTGCCAGGTTGGGAATGGGATACCTTTTCTCATTTAAATGTAGATTTAAAGAGAAAATTAGTGGGGGGGAAAAAAAACCCAAAACATTGTAAGTTAAAAAGAGGAATTTACTGATTATTTGGCAAAACCTTCCTATCCAGAGATAAATATTCCTTTTAAACAATGTTTTCCTCCCGTTTCAGGGAAAGAAAACCACCCTGAAAGCATTTGCTAGCTCAGCTCCAGCACCCAGACAGCTGCCACGCTTGCAGCAGTGTCCCGCAGTGGCTCTGTGTGCAGTGAGGGACCCCAGCAGCTCTGCCTCCTCTCCCTCCCTGCTGAAGATTGATCCTGCCCCAAGCCCACTCCATTTTGTGCCCGTGGTTGCTGGCAAGCAGCCAGCATGAGAACATGATGTTGGTGTCACTTTCCCCTGACAAACCCCAGGGGCCATTGTGGCCGAGGGTGACAAACCCCACTGATGGGGTGTGAGCTCAGTGCAAGGGGCAGATGAAGCAGAGGTGATGTCCCAGGCCTCTCTGTCATCTGGGACACAAAGCCAAAGCCAGGGGGTGGCCAGATGCTGCCAAACACGTCAGGGCTACAGCAGGCCAGAAGGGACAGGCTGGAGCTGGGAGGAAAGGTGGAATCTAGAGCACAGAGCAAGAGCAGCTTGGCCTGAGAGCAGAAGGGAGTCCGGAGCTGTCAGTCCACCCCCTGCTCAGCACTGCAAGGGAACAAGCAGATGGCTCCTGTCACAGCTCCCGCCCCCGGGGACACTCGATGAGACCAGCCAGCAGCAGCGCAGGCGCTGGTCCTGGCACAGCTTGCCCAGCTGATGCACGCAGATCACAAAGGTTCCCTGTGGTAGGCATGAAACACAAGCGACCCCTCGGTGTAAACCATATTCTTTGATATTTTAATTCCACTAGAACAAAACAACAGCAAAATAATCAAAAATCAGCAAGCCAACTGAAACCTGGGGGTTCAGGGAGGCAGCAGCTCAGAGGAAGGGCTCACCCACCCTGATGGAACAAGGACAGTGTTTGATGCCTACTGGGAATGTGGGAGACCCCATGGAGGGGAGAGAGGGGACACCTGCACGCCCCAGCAGCTGGAGCACACCCCCTCCTAAGCAGACATGAGATGGGGCAGGGACCAGGCAGGTGGGGGAAGAGGATTCCTCCTACTTTAGTCTACCTCTTCCATGTGGGATACATCTTCATCTCCTTCCAGAAGGGGGATTTCATCAGGGCTCCTCTGCTGTCACCTCACCTTCTTCAATGCCTGGGAGAGGGGAGGAAGGGAAGAGATGAGGTCTCCAAGTGACACAAAGTGATCCCAGGGGTACAGCCTCTCCCAGAGCAAAGGCTGGCTCCTGCCCACAGCCTGAGGGACAGGGCTGTTAGCATCCAGTAGTGACACCAAGCCACAGCACCTCCCGATTTACATTTTTAGCTAAACAGACAATTTGGAGAAAAAAGTTGGGTGCAAGCACAAGCAGTTTCACCAGATGGGTCACATCTCCCATGACAGGCTTTTGATGTTCTCTCTACTAAAAAGCCTCAGGTTGTCATCTGAGCAGCCTGGTGGTGGCTCCTGGCCTTGCAGAGGACAGGATAGTCCACTCGGAGTCCTGAGTACCCCCAAAGTACCTTGTTCCAGTTCTCCACTTGCCCCTAGCCACCTTATTTACACAGCCAGTTCAGCACATCACACCAGCATGGCTCACCCACTGGCCTTCCCCTGCCCCAAGACACATCAGCCTGACCAGCTAACCTGCTTTCAGGACCTGCTTCAGGCCCTAGAAGCTGCATGGACACTTACCAAGCCCCAGTTTGATCCTCCTGTAGATGCAGTTGGAGTGGGTCTGGGGATCGTTCAAGGAGAAGCCAGGGGACAGCAGAGCAGTCTCACAGAGCAGCACCACGAGATCTTTGACAGCTTTGTCATTCTTGTCAGCATCAGCCTTCTGGCGGAGGGTTTTCACAATTGGGTGGTCAGGGTTGAGCTCCAAGGGTTTCTTGGCCATCATATAGCCCATGGTAGAGTTGTCCTGCAGTGCCTGAGCCTTCGTGGTGCACTCCATGTTGGGTGTCCAACCGTAGGCACTGGTGACGATGCAGCAGGGAGATGAGACCAACCAGTCTGAGATAGCTACCTGCCAACACAGCCAAGGGTTAGCTAAGCAAGGTCCCCATAATACCCTGGACTCCTCACATGCTCCACAAAGGCTGAGTTGGCAACCTGCTCCTTAATTCTCCCCTGGGTGTAGAAATGAGGTGTCACCAAGATGTAAGGCTTGGTTACAGCATGACAACCTGTACCAGTCACTTGGAGCCCCTAGCATAAAACTGGCTGCAGCCAGGGCTCTAGGGCTGGTGACCTGTCCCCGGCCCCCCAGGATGGGCTGTGGTTCAGCAGGGAGGGCTTGCTGAAGACTTAGGACCTACCTGCAGGAATTTGCTTTAAGTGAGGGCTGGTAGGCAGGTAACCTGCTTCCACCTCACTATGGCATGGAGGAGCTGCGGCTCACCTGTGATGCAGGAAATGCTCTTCTGGGTCTCCTTCCTATGGGACACCTACTCTGAAAGCGAAGTCACCTCGTCACCTGTCTGGGACCTGTGGTGACACATCAGCTCTGAAAAGTGCTTTCGGTTGGTGGAGCCCTCATGGATGCCCAGCTGGGGGCAGAAGAGATGCGTGAAGCCTCCAGGATGGGACTCGCATGCACTTGGCCACCCCAGTTGCACAGGCATCTCTGACCACTTCAGACCCGGGCCAAGGGCAGCCAGAGGCTCTCTGGGGCACTTGTGAGACCCCCTCTATCCTAACAACCATGCAGAGGAGACATGGCACAGGGACAAGATTGCTGCTCAGGCAGGTGGGTCGTGGGCTCCTCCCGATGCAAGGTGCCCAACTCTCACCTTCAGCTTCTTGGAAAAGGCCTCATAAAATTTCTTATAGTTGTCTTTGTCCTCTTGACAGCTGGATGAAGAGCTCCAAGCATTTTTTCACAATGTTTTTGTGGATTACCTTGAGGATCTTGCTCTGCTGGAGCATCTCACGAGAGGTGTTCAGAGGCAGGTGCTCTGAGTCCGCAGCAGCTCAGATGAGGTCTGAGTAGGGGAAATGAAAACAGGAGGCAGGTTAAGAGCTCTGAGCTTCACCACAGGAGGAGAAGTGCTAAGAATGACAGCTGTGCACCCATACCAGCTAGTGCCTCATCCGGCCTGGATGGAGGAGTGCTTCTCTGAAGCTCAACACCCTCCTGTCCTGCTTCTAGGTTGGCACTGCCAACCCTTCCACCTGCATGGGAGTTGCAGCGCAGGCTGAGGAACCACCAAGTGGTCCGGGAGCCCTTAGTCCCATGAGGCACAACCACGTGGTGGCTCTGGGTATGGGCTGGAAAGGGCCCCTCCGTCTCTCCCAGGGTGGACCAGCACCCACTTTGACAGCCAGGTGGTCCTCCCAGTCATGAACTCGCTATACTCCTTCTGGGAGATGTTATCAGGGTTGTGGGTCCAAAGAGTCTTAGTCTTATTCAGCTCCTCACAGTCAATATATTTCTTCTTGATTTTCTTGGTCTTTTTCTTCTTGCCTTTGTCTCCCTCCTCCTCATCATCATCAGAGCCCACATCCTCAATTTTGGGTTTCTCCTCATCTTTGGATGTTGACTCTTCCTTCTCACCTTTCTCCTCCTCTGCCTCATCATCACTGATCTCTTTCTTGTGCTCCTTCTCCAGCTGTGGAGAAAGGGACAAGCAAAAGTCATGTTTAGCCCCAAGCAACTGTTACCAGGAATCCTTTTGCTCCAGATGAGAGAAATGGGTGTCCTCCAAAGCCCAACAAATGCAACACTTGGAACCAGGACTTCTCCTGAAACCAGCCATCAGAGTCCCTCCACAACTCATGCAACCAAAAGCTGTGTCCAAGAAGCTGGGACAAGGGGCAGGAAACCCTCCTCCCTCCATGGCTGGTTTAGATGACCTCCAGCTGCATAGATCAACTGGATACACACCACCTTCACCTCCAATACGCTCTCAGCCTCAAACCACCTCTGGTCACAGAAGCTGGGAGCCCCACTGCTCGTGACCCAGCAGCTAGGAGCTATGGAAGGGAACTGTACTCTTCCCCTTTTCTTGGCTCTTGCTCTCAACACCACCCACCCCTGCCTCCAGCTTTCCAGTGGGTCCCCACAGTCCCTCTCTTAGATGTGTAGAGCATGATGGGGTCACCAACAGACTGGGAGTGCCTCTGCACCACCTCTTTGACACGCCACTCCTCCAAGTACTCTGGTCTTCCTTCAAACACAGGATCACTCTAGTGCCCTGTCCAAAGGGCTCACCTACGGTGTGGGGAGAGAAACGTTAGTGTTTCAGGGCATAGTGTTAAAGGGCAGAGACCAAGTGGGACCAGGTTCTGAAGCCTAAACACTACTTGATACCCAGTGTTAAGAAGTGTGACTGACAACGCAGCACAGCTCTAGGGAGCACCAGGAAAAGGGGTGCTTCTAACAGAGAAATACGCGTGGGTACAATACATACCATGGTCAGTTAGGATGGAGTCCCCAGCTGATGACTCCCAAGCATACTGCTCATCATCGTTGTGATGGTAATGACCACCTTCTTGGCCACTAGGTAGGCAGAATAGAAAGCCACGCCAAACTACCCAGTCATGGAGATGTCTGCGCCTGCCTGTGAAAGCAGAGAAAGACCTAATGGACCAGCAAAGAGACATGAAATGCAGCTGATTCACAGCAGCAAAGAACTGGGTCAGCACGCAGAGAAAAAGGGGCAAGTATCAACAGGAAGCCAGACCTACCCTCAGCTCCTCCCTGCTGCTGGAGAAGCTGGGACGCACGCTCAGGTAGAACAACAGCTGCCACAGCAAAAAATGCAGCAGGGCTGGGGTTATTCACCAGGGAAAGCCTGTGGTGGCCCAGACCCTAGGGAAGCTAAGCAGCCAAAGGTAACCCACCTGAAGGGCTTCCATGAAGGCTCTAGTACCAGATCTGGCAGTAGTGCCCGGCTTGTTGATGGGGTCCGCTTTTGTCACCCCAATGCAAATGTCCACCAGAGTGAGCACCAAGTCCAGTCTTGAGATCCTTAGCACTGTCTAGCTTGGCGAGATCTGTCAAGCTCTCAGATCTTATCCCGTGTCTAGGGAAGATGGTGATGCTCACCACAGCCTCCCCACTCAACAGCCACCTCCTTCCCCCAGCACCCCAAGCCTCTCAGGCCACCCAGACACCATCCCCTCCCTGGACACCCCAGAGGGGCATCAGCCTCCCCCAAACTCCCAGCAGAGGAAGGGAAGGAGGGCTGACACCAGAAGCGTTGGAGATGAGCTCCTGCAGGAAAATCTCCATGTTGGAGGAGAAGGTGTTGATGATGAGCGACATGAGCTGGGCGATCTCTGCCTTTGAAGGTCTCCACATCCTCCTCCCCGTGCTGCACTGCCTCTGGCCGTGGTGGAGGTGGACTCACAGCCCTCAGCCCTATGCTGCTCCTGGAACCTGGGAGTGGGATGAGGGGACCTGGGCCCTACAACTTGTGGCTGTGGAGGTTGAGGAGGCGATGGCCGTGAATGATGTGGGGCAGAGGGGTGGTGTACGGGGTGGAAGCCCGCTGGCAGGGTGGTGTTCCCCCCTCCAGGAGCCAGAGATGGCATTGCGGCTGCTCCCAGGCACAAGGAAAGCTCCCAAGTGCATGAACCCCGGTCACCACACCCCAAAATGTGCAGTTGCATCCCCTTAGCAGAGGGCAGCAAGCCCTTCCCATGCTGGCCACGACCTTGTAGCAGCAGCCATGGGACCTGTCCATGTGGGGAACACACACACCGCTTCACCACCTGACGATGGCTATGGGGGACCCCGGGGATGCCCAGGAAATGTTGGTGCCCGCTCCCTTCAGCCCTTACCCCTCCGCAGCCCTCTCCCCTGGGGTGATGGAGACACACACACCGCCAAAGGGGCATTTCAATCTTTTTATAGAAAACGGCAACTGTACAGATACATTTACACAGACAAGGGATGGGAAAGCCAAGGTGGGGAGGGAACGCAGCCTGGGTAGGGCAAGGGAGTTGCCGCCTCTCCTCTTGCAGCCCACGACGGGACCTCCCATCACACAAGCAGGAGGCCAAAAGAAAACAACGGCAGAATCACCAAAAAAAAGTAGGGAACACAGGCAAGGAGAGGGGGAGAAGGGGTATGGAGACCTCCTCCTCCCTCAGCCTAGCCACAGCATTGGCTCTTTCTGTGGGGGGGACACAGATGGGATGCTGCTGCCCAGGGGGGTGTGCGCTTAGCGGAGAGCAGGGCTGGCGAGGTTGGCCAGACTTGCAAGTCTCACCAGCAGAAGTGGTGTGGGATGTTTCCAGTCCCCCTGGAAGGCGAGGAGAGGAGAGCAAGTCCTTGGGGACAAGGGAGGGAATAACACTGGATAGCAGCCTTCAACTCCGTCAGAGAGGAAGAGGCTGAGAATGGCTTTTGGCCTTGAGCTGGGGAAATTATGCAGCGTGGGAGGCGGCTGGAACTCTCACGTGAGATCCTGGGGTCTTACACACACAGCATGGGGAAGGAGAAGGCACGTAGGCCTGAAGGCATCACACAGCCGAGCATGGCAGGAGCCAGGCCAACCCTGCAGGAATGGAACCGTCCCTGGGTGTGATGTCTGCCATGGCAGTGCGATTTGGCAGGGGCAGGCATGAGGTGTTATCTCCCCACGGCGCCAAGGTGTCCAGGGCCTCGGAGGAGGATGCGGAGCCGTCTCTCGGTGTCCCTGCACCCTCCGGGTGCCTCTGCTAGATGAGAATTCGGAACAGGAAGGAGACGGCAGCTCCTAGGGCCAAACCCAGCGACAGGAAAAAGGCCATGACAGCTCCAGCTGTCTCTGCTTCATGGGCAAGCACTTTCCTAGGGGAGAAACAGATGTCAGACCTATCCTCAGGGATGCGTGCCCCATNACGCTCAGGTAGAACAACAGCTGCCACAGCAAAAAATGCAGCAGGGCTGGGGTTATTCACCAGGGAAAGCCTGTGGTGGCCCAGACCCTAGGGAAGCTAAGCAGCCAAAGGTAACCCACCTGAAGGGCTTCCATGAAGGCTCTAGTACCAGATCTGGCAGTAGTGCCCGGCTTGTTGATGGGGTCCGCTTTTGTCACCCCAATGCAAATGTCCACCAGAGTGAGCACCAAGTCCAGTCTTGAGATCCTTAGCACTGTCTAGCTTGGCGAGATCTGTCAAGCTCTCAGATCTTATCCCGTGTCTAGGGAAGATGGTGATGCTCACCACAGCCTCCCCACTCAACAGCCACCTCCTTCCCCCAGCACCCCAAGCCTCTCAGGCCACCCAGACACCATCCCCTCCCTGGACACCCCAGAGGGGCATCAGCCTCCCCCAAACTCCCAGCAGAGGAAGGGAAGGAGGGCTGACACCAGAAGCGTTGGAGATGAGCTCCTGCAGGAAAATCTCCATGTTGGAGGAGAAGGTGTTGATGATGAGCGACATGAGCTGGGCGATCTCTGCCTTTGAAGGTCTCCACATCCTCCTCCCCGTGCTGCACTGCCTCTGGCCATGGTGGAAGTGGACTCACAGCCCTCAGCCCTACGCTGCTCCTGGAAGCTGGGAGTGGGATGAGGGGACCTGGGCCCTACAACTTGTGGCTGTGGAGGTTGAGGAGGCGATGGCCGTGAATGATGTGGGGCAGAGGGGTGGTGTACGGGGTGGAAGCCCGCTGGCAGGGTGGTGTTCCCCCCTCCAGGAGCCAGAGATGGCATTGCGGCTGCTCCCAGGCACAAGGAAAGCTCCCAAGTGCATGAACCCCGGTCACCACACCCCAAAATGTGCAGTTCCATCCCCTTACCAGAGGGCAGCAAGCCCTTCCCATGCTGGCCACGACCTTGTAGCAGCAGCCATGGGACCTGTCCATGTGGGGAACACACACACCGCTTCACCACCTGACGATGGCTATGGGGGACCCCGGGGATGCCCAGGAAATGTTGGTGCCCGCTCCCTTCAGCCCTTACCCCTCCGCAGCCCTCTCCCCTGGGGTGATGGAGACACACACACCGCCAAAGGGGCATTTCAATCTTTTTATAGAAAACGGCAACTGTACAGATACATTTACACAGACAAGGGATGGGAAAGCCAAGGTGGGGAGGGAACGCAGCCTGGGTAGGGCAAGGGAGTTGCCGCCTCTCCTCTTGCAGCCCACGACGGGACCTCCCATCACACAAGCAGGAGGCCAAAAGAAAACAATGGCAGAATCACCAAAAAAAAAAAGAAAAGTAGGGAACACAGGCAAGGAGAGGGGGAGAAGGGGTATGGAGACCTCCTCCTCCCTCAGCCTAGCCACAGCATTGGCTCTTTCTGTGGGGGGGACACAGATGGGATGCTGCTGCCCAGGGGGGTGTGCGCTTAGCGGAGAGCAGGGCTGGCGAGGTTGGCCAGACTTGCAAGTCTCACCAGCAGAAGTGGTGTGGGATGTTTCCAGTCCCCCTGGAAGGCGAGGAGAGGAGAGCAAGTCCTTGGGGACAAGGGAGGGAATAACACTGGATAGCAGCCTTCAACTCCGTCAGAGAGGAAGAGGCTGAGAATGGCTTTTGGCCTTGAGCTGGGGAAATTATGCAGCGTGGGAGGCGGCTGGAACTCTCACGTGAGATCCTGGGGTCTTACACACACAGCATGGGGAAGGAGAAGGCACGTAGGCCTGAAGGCATCACACAGCCGAGCATGGCAGGAGCCAGGCCAACCCTGCAGGAATGGAACCGTCCCTGGGTGTGATGTCTGCCATGGCAGTGCGATTTGGCAGGGGCAGGCATGAGGTGTTATCTCCCCACGGCGCCAAGGTGTCCAGGGCCTCGGAGGAGGATGCGGAGCCGTCTCTCGGTGTCCCTGCACCCTCCGGGTGCCTCTGCTAGATGAGAATTCGGAACAGGAAGGAGACGGCAGCTCCTAGGGCCAAACCCAGCGACAGGAAAAAGGCCATGACAGCTCCAGCTGTCTCTGCTTCATGGGCAAGCACTTTCCTAGGGGAGAAACAGATGTCAGACCTATCTTCAGGGATGCGTGCCCCATGCCCTGCCCTGAGTTCAGCAGAGAGGTGGGAGGAGGCCAGAGAGGAGCCAGTAGCTGTGCTCCTCTGCAGCAGAGGAACGCCAAGAGCAAATCCAGCTTGGCTCCAAGAGCCTGTTTCCATATTCCGGGCTCATAAAGAAAGAAAAAGTCCATCAGGCAGGCTGTCCTGAAGTTGGGACACCCCTCCCTGCCTCCTGCCCCTTTACACTGCAGCCTGCCTGGGCTCCTCGTGCCGCCTGTGCTCCGGCACTGGGCAAGGCTGCTCACCCAGCCGGGGATGCTGTGCCATGCTTCGCTCCCCTCTGCATCCCCGCTGCGTCCAGCCCCTTCCCCAGCATGGCAAGGAGGGAGGAAATGGAGAGCCCAAACAATAGCTTCCTCTATAGGGATGCAAGGCAGGAGGCAGGACACTGGGGTTGTCTCCCCCAAGGTGGTATGGTGATCCCCCTGTGCCTGCATCCCCTCGGGGAGCCCAGACACCAGAGCTGGGCAGAGCCAGACTGCAGATATGCTGTGGGGGTAACCAGCCCTTCCCTTGTCCCCAGCTCTTACTCACTTGGGCCCGAAGCACATGCAAAGGCTGGCCAGGTAGCCATTGGAGATGGAGAAGAAGATCATGAAGATGATGTACCAGGCATCATGAGAGAAGACAACAGGCAGGTAGTAACGCGGCTGCACATTGCACAGCATGAAGAGAGGGATAAAGATGACACGGAGGGCCACCATCACTGGCAGGAGACAGCTGTCCTTCCCGGGCTGGGAGGAAAACACAGGTCACTGAGCAGCTGAGAAGTGGGCACCCCTCATCCCGTGGCATGCCAGCAGGGGCTACGGAGGCTGTCCCCAGTCCCTGCTGCACCGGGGCTGCAGAGGAGCCACACAGAGGGCAAAGTTGCCGAGAGACCTTCTCTGCAGCAACAAGTCCCAGCATGGCCACTTGCCGTGGTTTAAGGAGGTCCTGCTAGGGCTTGCCGCTGCCCTGCAAAGTCCTGCCCCAGCTGACTTGGAGAGCAGCAGCACTGGAGCCAAAATACTGAGCTGGGCTTGTGAGCGACCGCTAAGCCCTTGCTGGAAACAACAGGCAGGCAGGCTGGAGAGCCTCGTGCACGCTCAGGCAATCTGCTCCTGCAGTGAGCCATGGTGCGGGACAAGGCTGGCTGAGGTCAATCCCCTCTGGCACCTCAAGGTCTGCAAACTGGGCTTTGACCAGCTCCTCAGCCTCCTACGCCATCCCCCAGCCATCCAGGAAAGGGATTATGCTGGAGCCGTTTGGGACAGCGCTGAGAAAGGCACAGCCCGAATTAAAGTCTCCTTGAATCCTAACAGTCCCTGGATGCAGGAGGCTGTGACAGAGAAGGAGGCACTGTCCCTGTGTCATCCCTGCAGCTGGGACCGAGGCAGCCCCTGGTACAAGACGTGCCCGGCTCTGGGGTCCCCTCAGCGGGGTGCCAGGCGGGCAGAGGATGGGTCTGGGGTCAGGAGAGACCCACAGCCGCCGCGGGAGCTGCCTGGGCTGGCGCAGCCACGGGAGCAGGAGCTGAGGGTGGCCCAGCTGCCCCGTCGGTGGGCAGAGCAACCAGAGCAGCAGCTTCTCCTGCCCGAGGAGGAGAGGAGTGAGCGGGGCCCCAACCAGGGAGATGAGGCCCAAGCCGCACACAGTCAGAATTTCCACACAGCCTTGTTTTGGAAACGTTTCCTGCTGGGTCATCCCACCACGGAGGCTGCGGCCTGGACACCAGGCAAGGCGGCTCGTGGCCAAGGCCCAGGGCAGCCAGCAGCGATGGCCGGGGGGGAGAAGCAGCTCAGGGCCGCGGGGAAACCGGCCGGGACAGACCCCACGGTGTGGGGCACTGCCAGGAGCTTCTCTAAACAAACAGCCCGAACAATACGGGGGAAAAGGCTCTTGGGGGTGGGTGAAGGGGCAGGGAGACAGAGAGGATAGCCCCCTTCCTCACCCACCCCATCACAGCTCCCATCACTCGGCCCCAGGCAAGGGGACATGGCAGGGGACAGCTCTGTGACCCACGCATGGGCATGGCTCTGCCCTGCTCCCAGGACAAGGCTCTTTAAAGCAGCTGTGTGCTGTGCGGAGGCCAGAGGTTTTATTTTTGGGCCGCCCTGCCTTTCACCCTCTTTCCCTGCCGCCGTCCTGCCTGGCTGTTTGCATAGCTGGAGGGAAGGTTTGTTTACAGAGAGGCTGAAACGGAGGAGGCGGCTTCATCCGAGCCATGCTGAAAGAGGAGTGGGAGGACAGGACAACACTGTGGTTCTTGGCTCTGACTCCATCAATCTCTGCTTAGGACTTAAAGCTAGGGCAGGAGTCAGCTCTGCACCTCCTTCCTCCAAGCCACGGATGGCAGCCCCAGAGACAGCCAGAGCTGAGGGGCCTGGGGACGAGGAGTGCCTGGGGATGAGAAGGACCTGGGGACGAGAAGGACCTGGGGACGAGGAGGACCTGGGGATTTGCTCCCTGCCCCATGCTTACCCATGTGAAGAGGGCAGTGAGACTCCGTCCTGTCCAGTCGAAGACATTAAAGAGGAGGAAGCAGGAGACAGGGATGAAGTAGAGACCTGCAGAAGGTCCAAGACATCTTTGATGAGCCCAGGGTGTCCCAGGCCCTCCTGCCAACTGCATGGAGACTGTCTTTCAGGTCTGGGTTCTCCTGGTTTCCTGCTAAGGGCTGGAATGGTCTCCCAGCCAGACGGGTGTCTACATACAAACCATCCTGCATAGCAGTCTCCTCTTCCCCTCAGGCACTACTACTTCAACCTCCGCTTTCTTTCCTCCCATTTACCTTGTTCCCAGTTTCCTCCTGCCCCCCCCTCCCTGGCCACACTTACCCCAGTTGTTTCCCTCTCCAAGGACAGTGGACACTTTAGCCGTGATGGAAGGAAAGACGCCGATAGTGACAGTGAAGACAAAGCAGACAGACACAGCCATGACCCAGAGCTAGGCAGAGGAAAGACAGGGCTGGTACCAAACACAGGGCAAGAGACCAGTGCAGGGCTGGTCTCCTCTCCCCGTGTTCCTCTACACCTGTGCCCATCCCTTCACAGACCTTCTTAAAAATAGCAACGACCGAGGGCTTCTCCTCAGGGTTGTGGATAGGGATGATCTTGGAGTTATTCTGCTCCATCCCGTTGGGCTCATCTGCAGGGAGAGACACGAGTAGGGCATAGCAGACCCCAGAAAACTGAGATCTAATTTAGTCCTTCTGTCTCATTCTTCCACTCAGCTCTTCCTCTTTTTCCTTCCTCTTCCTCCTCTCAGCCCCTCACCTTTCTTAATCAGGTCTCTCTTGGTCTCCAGCTCTGCATAGCACACATGGTACTCTGTCTTGTCCTTCATGGAGTAGTATCGGAAGAAATCCTGCAGAGAGACAGCCACAGAGAACTCATCCGTGCGTGAGGAAGGAAGGCTGCCAGGGGCTGTGTGGTAAGAGCAGATATGGGCGATACGGACAAATTATTCCTTCCACTTATGTCCGATACGGATGCTTTCCTGCTCACCCAGGTGCTCATTTCCACAGTACCCCAAGGATGCCGGGGTATCTGAGGTGGGAAGTATCCCAGAGAGCTCCCTTGGGCCAGGGGAGAGCTTGCCCTGACCCAGGAGGAAGGTGGAAGCTGGTAGAAGCCAAGGCTGGGGTGCGAGTGGGCCACGGTCATTGTGCTGTGGTGTGCAAAGCTGCCATGTCCCCACATCCTTCCCCATCAGGATGACCAGAAGTCTCACCATGCGAGGCAGAAGGATGTAGGAGAAGATTGCCAGCACGATCGCCACACAGGCTGTAGTGAAGTAACCGATGAAGCTCTCAGGTTGCTTTGCACCAACTGGGAACACAGGAAGGGAGGAGATGGGGGGAAACAGGAAGATGACGAGGGTTGAGAGGAGCAAAGCCCTGCTGCCATCTCCCACCCAACCCTACAGCATGATCCCAGCGGACAGCAGTGCTCTGGGAAGGCCCCGTCACCTTCAGGGCAAGGATTACTCACTGGCAATACTGAAGATCATCGCCAAAGCGGCAAAGGTACCCGCCAAGCCCTGTCCACTCATGATGGGAGCTGTGTAGCTGGCAGGCAGGAGCCCTGCCAGCCCAAAGAGGCTGCTCTGGAGGATGGCACCAAAGGCTGCAAAGAAATGAGCAGAAATGAGAAACCAAAGGCCAGGATGGACTGCACCTCTGCGGGAAGCCAAGGTTCCCCTTCTCCTTGGCTCTCCCACAGTGATATTCATGTTTTTGTCCCAGAGGGATCAGCCCTAGCCATGGGGCTATGTCCCTTTCCTTCCCACCACTGCCTCACTCACAGTTAATGAAGACGATGCTGATCATGGTAAAGACGAAGAAGGGAAGAGGCTCTAGGGCAACCTTCACCATGATCGCGGTGACTAAAAACACAAGCCCGATGGCCACCAGGCTGCCCAAGATGCGGATCTGCTGAGGAATCCTGCAGGAGAAGAGTCTCAGTGAGGAAAACCCGCCCCCCAAAAGCGTGTGAGGCTGGGGCCAAGCTCTCCCATAGGAATCCCAGCCAAACCCCAGCACAGGAGACCAGTGTTTCGCCTTTGACTTGACTGAACGGGTTGTGGCTTGGCTCCGTGCTGGGGCAGGACAACAGCCCAGGGCTGGGATGCAGGGGCAAGGATGGGGCAAGGCTCACCGCTGGTGGATGAAGGAGTTGAGGCAGGTGAAGATGAGGAGGGGCACCATGGCACAGAGAGTCATGAAGTTGTCAAACATGGACTGCAGGTAGGAGGGGGAGAAGGCAGCCTCACTGGTCTCGTTCCAGAAGGGGCTCATCTCCTCCGGGTCCGCAAGGCGGCTGATGAAATACTGCAAGGGAAGGAGCCTGGTGGGGCCAAGGTGCTGCGAGGCCACCCCCCAGCACACTCAGGCCACCCTTGTCACCCATCCAGCCCCATGCCCAGCTCTCCTGCCACCTCAGCACCACTCATCCCATGCAGGTCACCCACGCTTCTGTCTCCTGCGTGGAAACACAGGGGCTCTACGCTGTGCCATGCTGCCACACCAACACCATGGTCCCTAGATGTGACACAGGACGATTAGTGTCATGAGCAGCAGTAGGAGGGAAGCCCTCACCTCCCTGGCGGTCATGAAGAAATTCCATGGCAGCAGCGTTCCCAGGCCGAGGATGAAGAAGATCAGCCACACAGCCTTGTACCTGTGGAGGGGACAGAGCGGTTTGGAGCAGGATGCTGGGCAGGGCAGGGCACAGGCATCGCTTCTGACTGTCCCCAACCCCGCAGTGGGAGGCACCAGGAGAAGGAGGAAGGACGAAATGTATTGCCCTGTCCCTGCCCCACAACCCCTGCCAGCCTGGGCTGTCAGAGGAGATGTGGCACCACAGAGGGGCTGTGGGAGGTAGGAGGAGATGTGGCACCAGATGCACAGCAGCTGTCACCAGAGCTGGGAGGGAGTCACCCTCCCCAGGCATGTCCCAGCATCGGGGACTGTTTACAGCCTGTTTGCTGTGGAAAAGCTGACAGAGCATCTCAGGGAAGAGACAGCTCGGTAGCCCAGTGAGCATGCAGGAGAGGGGGTCCCCCAGATGCTGGGTCACCCTGTCCTCCCTCACCTCCTGGATGTGTCCCCACACTGACATCAGAGCCCGGCATTACCTATCTTGGGGCCCATCTCTTGCTGTCATCTTGTGTGGCAAGAGTCAGCACAGGTCCCAGCAAGTCTTGCAGCTGCTCTCCGTCTGGAAAGCAAACAGGATTTTATGGGGGAGTGAGGGACGCAGCGGCAGTGCTGGTTTTAACCCCCAGCCATGCCACTGGGTAAGTGCTCCACAGTTCCAGTAGCCAAACAGAGCTGGCAAATGGCAAAAACACTGTGTAGCAGCTTTGGAAACCTGCGGCTCAGAGCCCTTCACCGGAGGGGCTGTGACACACAGCAGAATTCTGTTGGCCAGGAGACACCAAGCCTTCTCTCGGAAAGGGAAACCGCCTTCCCGAGATGCACAGGCTGCTCGGTGCCAGCTGCCCGCAGCAGGCTCTTAAGGGATTTGTGAGCTTGCAGCTCTCTGCCCCCAATCCTGGGGCTGTGAGCAAAGCATATGCGCAACGGGCTGTGTCCGCCCCCCCTGCCCTCCCCACCTCCCTCCAGTGCCTGGGGCAGGGCATGGCACAAAAGACACATTTAACTCTGCAGCCTCTCCAGCCAGAATCACAAGCCCCCCGTTTCCAATTCCCACTTCCCTGGGCCTCTCACAGCTCTTTCCTGGGTCACCTTGGAAAGCCAAGGGCACTGCTGTCCCCTCTCCCGTGCCCACCGCTCCTTTTCGCCCCATCACCACCCACCCGGCCCCTGCCACCGCCCTGGCGTTGCTCTCCCCACAGACAGCCCCAGGAGTGTCAAGAAGGGACCTTCCCCCCTCACTCCCCCATCTCCCCCTGCCCTTTCTGGGCCAGAGCAGGATTAGCCACCCCGCAGCAGCCGCATGCCTGCCTTGTCCTTTTCCAGTCCGGGTGGTGCAGCATGGGGTGCTCCGGCACCTCTCCCAGGGCTTCATCTGCAGCGGGGTTCCCGGTGCTGAGCCCCCGGCCCCCCTGGGGCATGCCCGTCCCCTCCACTGCCGGCTACAGCATCCCTGCCTGCACCCTGCCAGGTGGGGCGTGGGAGGAGGCAGGCGGGAAGCAGCATGCTGGGATCTGTAGTCCCTGCAAAACCCGGCGTGCTTTAAAGGCAGCGGCGCCTGCGTGGTTCTGGGCACAGCTTGCCTCCTTCCCCTGGTGTGGTCCTGCAGGCTGGGGAGCCTACAGCTATGCTGGAGCTAAAACATAGCTGGCAGGACGTGGAGAGGGATTTAGGATGCCCGTTAGCTGCTTGGAAAAGACAGAGCAGGAGGACAGGTATGTCTGCCCCACATGGGACCCATGGGACCGAGAGCCACACGAACCCGGCAGGTGCCACCCTGCTGATGCTGGAGCCACCTGCAGTGCAGGTCCCCTGCCTTCCCATGGGGACAGCTCAGGGCATGACAGCTCCTGCCTTGCCCTTGTAAGCCACCCGGGCTTCCAGAGAAAACATTCCAAAATCCCCTCCCGGCAGCTTGCCAGTGCCTCTGGGTGCAGGAGACGCCCCAAGCCCTGACCTGGGATTAGCAGGGGGATCTGCAAGAACAACTGCACCCCCTCGCACACAGAAACCCCGCTGGGGCCACTGCTTGTCCTCAAGATCTCTCCCCAAAACAGGCAGAATCCCAGCTCCCCCTGCAAACCCTCAACATGCTGCCCCTTGTCCCCCCAAGCCCCCAGCTCCCCTCCCAGCTCCCCACCAGGTCACATCGGTGTCCCAAGAAACCTGGCCAGGGACTGACCCCACCACATACCTGGGAAGGACAGAGCCAGGGCAAACCCTGTGTTCAGAGTATTTGAAGGCAGCACGGTCCCCCCCTTTCCACACCCTCCCCTGCTTTCGGGCTCCGGCTCAAGTCACAGGGGCTGGGGCCATGTGGGTCTAGTGGCATCCGCGGAGGAGGAGAAGAGGTGTCGGGTACCGCCGCTGGCACACAGCCCGGGTCCCGCTGCACAGGCGCCCAGCCGCGGTGCCCAGGGCAGGGAGGAAGGGAAGGGTGTCACAGAGGAGGTGGCAGGAGCCAGGGGTGACGGGGAGGAGGGTGGCGGGGTTCGGAGCGGCGTGCTGCTCCGCCATGCTGCTTTCCCAGCCGCCTCCTGCTTCCATCCGGAGAGCACCCACGCCCTGCGGCAGGAGCCCAGCCTCCTCGGCCGGCGCTGCCCGGTTGCCTCCTGCCTGCTCTGTTTGTTTTCTGTCTCACTTTGCTAAGTGCCTCCTAATTTTTTCCACAAAGAGCCGGTGCCTGCCAAGGGGCACACAGGTCAGCACTCATTACGGCAGGAAACACATCCAGCGGCTCTTACAAACAACCCTACAACAAACACAAAAGGTCACAGGAACCAACGCCAGCAACAGGTGGCAATCCTGGTCCTGCCCGGCACCGAGAGCAGCCCTACCATACAGAGCCGGGGATGGAGGCCACCCTCCAGCTCCTGCGCTGGACCACCTCCCAGAGGAGTCTCGGGATGCTTAGCCCGGCCACCAGCTCGGTGGCTGCACAGTCTGGGGGACAGGGGAGAGGAGGAGCGATGCGAGGCTTTGGCGTAAGGACATCCATTTGGGCGTAGAGCCGTCTGTCTCATCCCATCAGAAGCGATGTGTAAGCGGAAGAAGCAGGATAACAAGGAGCGGGATGAACAAACCACAGGCTTAGCGCCTCCAAGCAGGTACAAACACAAGGTGGCAATTTTAATTGCCCACTCACGCCACACAAAGGCCTTGACAGACGCTAAGTGACACCTGCAATATCGGGCCACGTGCGGTCCCATTGCCAGCCAAGCCCTGGGAGCATGCAGTAGGGAGCCATCACCAAAACCACCTAACCTCGGCAGAAAAACTTGCACTGCAGGACAGCCACGCCTGCAGGCAGCCATTTGTCACCAAGATGTCCCTACCTCTCCCTTCCCACGCACATTGCCTTTTCTCTTGCTTCTGCTGCCTTCACGGACGGTGAGCACAGCTTGGCTTTCCCTTTCTACTCAAGAGCAATTTCCCAGCGCCAGGAAGGCAGGCTATGGGTTTGTAACCAGTAACACCAGCTCTCTGAAGAAAAGCCCTTTATGGCACACCAAGCACAGCACCGTCCTTGCAGTCCTTAGACAAGGGGCTGCCATCGGGCCCCGTGGTGAGCAGCCCGCGTCCTCCTGCTGCCCCTTGCAGGGGATCACTTTGCAGGGAGAAGGTCAGCACTTCCTCCCAGTGCGGCCAAGACGGGGCAGGGCCAGGTTCCTCGCCAGGCTTCACCCCGTCCCCTACATCCGCTCAACCCCGGGGTGACACCAGAGCCCTCCCAGCAGGAAGGCTGATGTGGGCGCCCACCGAGGTTTACCTGCGGGCAGGGAACACGCCCCAGTCACATGAAGCCCTGGTGGCCGTGACTTAGCCGGAGGATGGGAAACGATCTGAGACCGCATATTTCACGAGATTTCATGGGCATGTTTGAACTCTAACCATGCCACTCGTGGGTCCTCCTACCTTGTGCCGGGGAATGAGTTTCCTGAGCAGCGTCCTGCCCGCCTCCACCTCCAGCCACCAGCTGCAAGGACACGTGCTTGTATTTCACAAGATGTATGAGTGTGCGCGATTGTGCACCATCACCGCGGCGCTGCGACAAACGCAATCCCTCCCAAAATAAGGGCAGGTACCCTGCGTCAAATCAGAGGCAGGTCTGGCTCAAAAGCTTGGCTCAAAAGCAGATGCCAAGAAAGGGTAAGAGTGGCACAAACATAAACCGACTCCTCGACTGCTCCCCCAGCCTCTGAGCGGGGAGGGACGCACTGTTCACATGTTTTATAGCCTGCAATGGGTTTCGCTTCTGTGAAATCCTTGCTTCCCCCTCTAACTCACATCCTCTGAGCAAGCACAGCGTCCCTCTCCCTGCACACAGAGCCTCGGCCAGGGCTCCCTCACCCTCGCCATCAAAGGGTGGATGAGCATTAGGGTGGCTTCTCCATGCCAGCCAGGGCTTTACAGGCTTGGATCATATCCACCCTACAGCACGTTTTCCAAACAGAGCAATTTTAGCTCACTTAGTCACCCAGGCACGGCTCCACGCCTTTGGTCCTCCTCGTTGCTTTCCTCCCAGCTTTCGCCATCTCCCCTCGACCCTTCCCGAGACGCTGGGGCTGGGGGCACACAGGGACTGCAAGGGGGTGGGATGCCAGTTTGAAGAGCGGCGTAAGGCTTTCCTGCATTGTTTCTGCTTTGTCACTCACAAAGAGGATTGGATGTGTTTTTATGCGCTCCAAGCTATCCAAACCAGCCCCAGGCCTTGCTGCCAGCGGCCAGGGTGTAATCTTGTTAGGGGATTTGGGACTGGTTTTTTCCCCCGCCTGTCTATCACTTGATATTTATCTAAACTGAATTGCATCTGGCTGCCACTTGGTGTTGTAACGGCTGGTGTTGTAATGGTCTGTTCTCTTCCTAGCTGGCACTTGTCTCCACAAAGCTGAGCAATCCAATCGCCTCAGCAAGCCCTGTCATCTTATTCCTCATTCCCTTTCCCAGGTCACTCATGAATGTGCTGAAAAAACACGGGCACAACACAGCGATCTCTTTCCATTGCAAAAACTGACCGCTGACTCCTACACCCTCCTTCCTGTTTTCAACTAATTACGGAGCCATGCGAGGACCTTCCCTCTTGACCAGCCAGTTCCCTTAAAAACTGGGCTGAAAGACCTGGTTGAATGTTTTTTGGGAAGCGGCATGGGCGTCGCAAGCCCAGGGTCCCTACCAAGCGCTGGGGCCCCTCGGTGGGACCCTGTCTCTGCGCAGGCACCCGGGTGTCACAGCAGATTCACCAGCCAGTTTTTCCCTGAAGTTCCCTCCAGCCTTTCTTAGAAATCAACGTCACATCTTTCCCCCCTCCCAATCCCCAGGGCAGTTGTGAATGAATGACTAGAGGCCAGAGGCCACACGTGACAGCCGGCCGCTTCACCCTCCCTTTCCTGTTCGTGGCCATCGCCTTGCCCTCATGGCTTGTTGCTGTCTAGCTTTGCTTTATAACCTCTCCTCTGCGGATGCTCTGAGGAGCCCCAGAAAAGGCGGAAGAAACTTTTCATGCTCTTCTGGAGTAGACAGAGAGGCAAAAGCTTCATCTTGCTTTTCCGCTCTGGCCCCTTTTCCTCCAATCGCCCATCCCTCCAACAAACCGGGGCAGGCTTCCTATCCCCGATGTGCTCTGTGAGCAGTTTCCATCAGAGAGCTGCTAGCACTTCCTCACTTCCTATTATTCTTGTTCTCCTTTCCGAGCCCTGCCTCTCCGCAGACAGGCTTGCTGCAGCATCCGCTCCCCCCGGCGCTGCTTGTGCCTGCATCCCGAGGACGGAGCTTGGCGAGGCAGCAGGATTTGGGTATTTCTTCCTCCTCCCCTCTGCATTGCCAGGGCTTAGCAGGTAGAAAAAACCTCCTGCAAGGCAGCCCATGCAGCACCCTCACCCCCCAAGAGTGAGGATCCCTGGGCAGCGTTTCTGACCTGCTGCACCTTGCTCCCCCGGCTCCTCCACGGGCAAAAGGAGGGGCTGCTCCAGAGCCTCCTCTGCCTTTGGGCTTACAGCAATCGCAGCCACCGTACAACCTCCCTGCAGAGCAGACATTAGGGAGACTGTCCCCACTCCCAGCACCCGCGTTATCTCAGCTGCCGGGTGGCACGGGGAGGCGCGGGGGGAGCGTTCAGCCCTGCGGTGTGTTTTGAACTGCGCACCCCAGCCAGCTGCACAGTCCCTTATCTGGAGAGTTCAAGGAGCCCCAAGAGGCTCCCCAGGGGCCCTTGCCCCCGGCAGGTAAAGCGACCTGGCCACGTGGCAAATTCCCCAGGGCTCAGCAGGGCTCCAGCACTGTCCCTGCAGGGCTTCCCACCAGGGAGAGGGGAGCAGGCAATGATGGGTCAGAACCAGCCCTAAAACTACCCCCGGTAATGCAGCTGGGACTCTTCCACCCATCACCAAAGCCCACAGGGCCGTGGGTATCCACCTCCCCAGCAGGGCTGCTGAGCGGGTTTTCAGCCCCGACATACCACTGGCCAAATGCCGACAAGGGGGTTCGAGCGACGGCAGCCCCGAGATGGATGCACACACCTCTCTTCAGCATCATAGAATGGTTAGGGCTGGAAAGGACCGTAGAGATCATCTAGTTCCAACCCAAGATTGGACAAGATTTTCTCAGCCCCGGCCAGAGAAAATCCCTTCAGGCACCCACCCAGACCCCTGGAGCAGAAACGGGAGCGCATCCTGCTCAACCCCCCTAAATATGGGGGCACATTTCGATGTCACAGCTTACCAGAAGGGCAGGTTGGTCCCAGACCCTTGCTCCTGGTCACTTCAGGCCACGGGATTGCAGGGACGGCGCAGCCTTGGGAGAGGCAAGAAAGGACCTGCAAATATCGGAGCAGTCGCCTGCTCCAAGGCGGGTGGTTTGGGGGTGCAGGAGGAGATAGAGTGCCTGGAGGGGCAGGAGCTAAGGAGGGACGTCATTTCTGAGGAGACGTCACAGGAGGAGAGATAAGCTGCTCTCGGGAGCATGTTTGCAGAGACAGGATTCATGGGGCTCTTCTGAGGAGCTGGTTTCCCTGATGGCACCCTCCCAGGCTGCTGTCCTCAGGGGAAAAGACCCAACACCTCCTAGCCCCAACCCTGACCTGCTTTTCGGCAGGCTGGTGACAGAGGGACATTTTTCCACGGCTCCATTTGTTGGAAATTTAGAAAATAAAGAACCTTTCTCCCAAGGGTGGAGGGAGGGATTTGCTCAGGGCTCCACTCAATGCAGCTGCAGAAACCTCCAAAAACAGGCAGAAACCACCTCCAGGACCTGGATGGTGCCTCCAGCCAGCTTTTGTCACCTTCAGGGGCTGCCTGGAGGTGGGGAGGGGTGGGGGGATGACCCACTATGGGCAGGCACAGAGACTCCCACTAAGCTTATGCCACCGGGCCATGGCTTCCCGTGGGACTGCCATGGTGGAGAACCCAAAGATGCCTCACCCAGACCTTCATCCTCGCCCGGCATCCTCTGCAGCTGGCAGTCCTCCATGTCTGCAGGGCTAGTCCAAGCCCCTTGGGGTAGCCAGCGTGGCCAGCGGAGGTGCTGCCGGCTCTGCCCGGGGGCTGCATAGAGGGGAGGTGCTGCGGGAAGGGGTACCCCCCCAGGATCAGCCCGGGGGCCATGGTGGGAAGAGGCACAATGGGAGGAAGCCACATTTCCGCTTCCCAATGGAGAAAACCCTACAGGACCCCTGGGGAGAAGAACCGGACACCAGTAATGTAAAAACCAGCTGGGAGCACGAGGAGAAGCCAGAGGAAGCCCTGAGTCGGGAGCGGGTCCTCCTTGCATGGAGGAGCCTGGGGCTTGGTGCAGCGGTGGCACAGGCCACCACAGACCAGGACAGCTACGCACAGAGGACAGAGGCCATCCCAACCATGCCACAGCACAAGGCACAGTGCCAGCTCTCGTGCAGGGAGGTGATGCTCCTTATTTCCACCCATTTGGGATGCTCCCCGTTGGGCTGGGGCAGCGCTTAGGCAAGCCCCCCTGGGGCATGGCTGCCAGATACATCTGTTTTACTTTAATAACTTCCCCTCGAGTCATGCTTGGGCTTGCTCAATAAGAATCCCCGTCTGTACAGATAATATCTCAGTCTGTTGTACCTTGGGCAGGAGCTACAGCATGTCGGAGGGATTGGCTGAACCCATTTCCCCCTCGTGTCTGCAGCTGGAAGGAGCGAGAGCACGCAGCAAGACAGGAGAACAAAACAGCTCGTGGCCAGACAAAACAGCTCGTGGCCAGACAAGTCTGAAGATAAGGACTCAATGAACTCACGGGAAGAAACCCAAAGGATAAAGTCCCACAGATGGGGAATGAAAGAGGGGCAAGATGAGCTTCTCCATACCCTGCCTTCTCCTGGGCTTGGTAGGGCCACATCTACCAGGAACACGTGGCTACCCCGAGGTCACTGCTCAGGGAGCAGTACTGGAGAGGAAGAGCAGGACTGCAGGAGGACCGGTGGCTCCCAGGCTGCTGGGATGGAGAGTGGAGAGGATTCCTTCTTCAGTGCTTCATGTTCCCAGCCCCAGGACTGAGCTCAGTGCTGGCAGACCCAGGAGGGAGTCAGACCAGAAACGACACAACGGAGCTGAGCACGGAGCAACCTGCGGTGAGGGGCTGGGGGAGAAGGATGGAGACAGCTTACATTGCAGCCAGGAGGTCCTCAAAACAGCCCTGCAGTGTGGGGCAAGGCAGGGGGGCTGTGAAATCATTGGAAAGTTCAAAAGCCCCTCTAAATTTTTCCCCAAGCTATGCATGGAGCCCCCTCTATGCACAGAGCCCCCAGTGGAGGGGGGCTGGAGGGCTCAGCTTCACCCCAAACGTGCTCTCCCACCCTAAATGCCACTCTGCACTTTATGGGGGCTCCTCTCCCGGAGGAGAACTTGAGCCCAGGGCTCACTTAGCCCCAAAACAGGGCTGCTCCTGGAAGGGCAGGAAAAGCTGGCTATCAACCAGCAGCGAGACCACCTACCCACAGCATCCCCCTGCCACCCAGCCACCTCCCACACCCTGGGACACATTTGCCTCCCAGGGCAGGGGGGAGATGCTGTCCTTCCAGCTCTGGCTCATTCCCCTATGGAGCCAGTGCTGGATGCAAACGCACAGAGCTGGCAGCAGGACCCTCAGCACCCAGCAGGAGCTGCTGAACCAGATGCACACTTGCCCCCAAGCCCCCCACACAGGTGGGAGATCATCCCCAGGGCTGGAAGGAGCGAGCCTTGCCCCTGCACCCAGGGGATTCAGTGGAGGGGCTGCAGCAGGTTGCCAGCCCTACTGGGGGGCTGGCACAAGGGCAGAGCTTATTTTGCCCCCACTCAGCAATTTTTTGGAGGCTGGTCCAGGCTGCACAGCTGTTTCCAATTTAGTGGGGGGGTGGAGGAGTGAAAACAGAGCCAGAACATTTGCAGGGGTGATTTTGCAAAATTTTCAGGGGCGATTTTTCCCTGCTGACCAGCAGTCCCCCCGACAGAAGCTGGAACAGACACGCAGGGGCCAACCACCTCCAGCCTGCAGCAGGTTGAGGTTGGCTCTGTCCTACACATGTCAGCTGTGCCCGGCATCCGGGACAGAAATACACGGGCTATTTTGGGTCCCTGCAGACCAAAGTGGCCTTTCCCTTGCAGGCCAGCTCAGGAACAGGGGCCCTGGCTGACCGCTGCTGTCAGCATGCCATGTCCGCAGCCCTACCAGGAAAGGGGATGGCCAGCAGGGAAGCAGGTTTTGGCACCTGACGTGGTCCCACACGGTCCCTCTGCCATCTGCCTGTCCTGCCAAGATTCCACTTGCTGCCCAGACAGCTTCAGCATCTCGCAAACCCCAAACCGGCTTCAGATGCTAAACGCAACAATTTCCTGATGGACAGGGACGTGGCAGCTCTGGTCCAGGACACATCTGTCACCCCCACACCCCCTTTGTCCCAGCCAAGGGGCACCCCACGATCCCCAGAAACAAAAGGAGGAGGATGCTCTGGCTGGGTCTGAGTTGGGGGCACTCCAGGAGCCACACACGCCTGCACAGAGTTGAAATGAGGCTGAGGGAGAGACGCTGCCTGCTGAGAGCTGGGCTTGCCACATCCCCGCTCTGCGACAGCTCCAGAAGAGCCGCGTGGGCAGCGCACAGTCTGTGCACCGAGGAACAGAAAGCCAAGGTGGCAGCATGCCATCAGTGGCGTGAAGCAAGCAAAGGACTTGGGAGTAAACACCCAGGGCGGATGCACCACCTCTGGCACCCCCTTCCCTCCTCCCTGAACAACTCAGCTTCCCCAAACGGCCTGGCAGGGCTAAGGGCTCACATGTGGAGCCAGAGCAAGGCTCGAGGCAGACACCTCCTTTGGAGGGAGTAAGTCAGAGCCCAAACCTCCCGCTCTTGGCACTGGCCTCGGCTAACCCGCAGCAAACAGGAAAACCTTTCCATGAGTAGGATCAGGCAAGGAGAGCCAACAGGAGGTGGGGAGCTCACCCCCGCGTCTGCCCAAACCCTGGCAAAACAGCCTTTCCTGCATGACTGACAATAATAAGCAAGTAGGGAAAGAGCAAGACACATCCCCTCCAAATCACAACCCGCAGGCGCTGCTGCATCCCTGCCACCAGCCACCACCCCGTGTGCCACAGCCACACTGCCTGGGATCATGAACATCCTCAAGGATGTGTCAGGGAAGAGTGGAGACCCCTATGTGACAACCCCCCAGCACCCTGCTCCTGCCAAAATGGCACTTTGGAGAGCTTTGAGTTGGCTTGCAGGCTCTGCTGGCATCCCTCGCGTTAATTTGGGGAGCAGATGAGATGCGGGCAGCTCTGAGACTCCCCACTGGGAGACCCAAGGGTACCGTAGCCCCTGTTGACGTGGGCTGGCCATCCGGCAAGGCGTCCCGCCGGAGCTTGCCCAGCTGCCTGAACACACAGGGATGCTGACACGCTCCCACGGCGATGCCGGGCAATGGGGAGCCCAGGGGCTGAGCCCTGCTGAAGCAATGCCTTTCTGGCACACCGTGTCCCCTCGCAGCCACGGGGAAGGAAGGGAAGGACAGCTGGTGGCAGATGACTTGAGTTTGTTTATCCACAGCCAGGCTATTTACTGCTGTTGGGTTTTGTGTCACGTCAAAGGCTCCTCTTTCGGAGAAAGCCCAGCTGCAGAGCCCGAGCAGGGGGAGCACGGGGCCATACGGCAGCTCCCTTGACCCCCCGTGAGGCACGGCTCCTGCCTCCCATCACCTGGGCAGCCCGGTCCCGCTGCCTCCGGGGTCACAGCCCCATCCAGGAACACGCTGGCAGATCAATTCCCTGATGTGGTTCACCACGCAGTCACACCAGCCTTGTGTTGCCACGAGGAGTGGGTGTGAAGCCGGGAAGGAGAAGCTGCAGGGGAGGGTGGATTAATAGCTCGGTTGTGTTGCCGTTGGTCTGCCTCCTCCTGTGGTTAATGGATAACACTCCCAGGCTCGTCAGGACAGTGCAGAAACCTACCCAACCCCGCTGTCCTCAAACTGACACTACCAAACTGGATGAGCTGAAAGCACATGTGCTTTTCTGCCCTAGTGGGGCAGAGGTGCCATCCAGAGCAAATACCATCAGGGAGCCCATCTACAGCACCAAAGGAGGATATCCCAGGAAAAAAAAAAAATTTCAATTGCCTCCAACTTGGTCCTGAGGCCAGGAAAAGACAAGGCAGGGCAGGCAGCTCCTTCAGCCCTGAGCCAGGACCAAGAAGGGAGCTGTGCCACCAGTCCCTCCCGCCTCCCCGAGCTTCTCCAGCAGCAATCCCCAAGCCAAAAAGGAGGGAGCTCCTCTCAGAAGGGTTTCCCATGAGCAAACCTGTAGCAAAACTCAAAGGGGGCTGCCCACCCCAAAGCCCTCGCTGTCCCTGGGCTTCTCCAGGCGAGCCAGCCCTCAGCCACGGGTGCGAATCGGCTCCCTGTCCCTGCATGGCATCAGTGGTGGCTGTCCTAGATGCGATGAACCAAGCAGGGGTGAGGACCGTGCTTGGAGCCACAGCACAGGCAGCAGCGGGAGAAGCCAAGCAGGGTGACCCAGGCGGGATACCCCTCTCCCCAGCAGCTTTGTCAGTCCAGGGGCACAGGTACGTGTTTAAGCTGATGGCTTGCCCCTGGCACAGGCGGATGACCCAGTCCTGCTGCCGTGACTCAGCCTTGGTACGTGGCTGGAGTGGGCTGCTCGCTGGGCAAGAGGCTGACCACACAACCCTCCGGTCCCACCACTGCTCCCAACCCAGCTGCATCCCTCCCAGTCTCGTTCTTCTCCACCTCCAGCCCCTGCCTGCCTCCTTCCTCTGCACCTTCCCATTCCACTCCCTCCATGAATTTCCAGCTGGAAATCTCACAGCGAGGTGCTTTCCCATCAGACGAGTCCTAAAGGAAATGAATTAAAGCAAATCCCACTGGTGGTGGTGTGGCGGGAAGAAGGCAAGAAGACTCTGCGGAAATCTGCCCGATTTCCTGCTGCCTTCTTCTTGAATGAGCCAGCAGGCAGGCAAGAGGTCTCTGTTCCCCCCTGGCCTCAAAAAAAAAGCCAGTCTCCTTGAGATCAAGCCTGACTGTGCTCACCCACAGCTTAACTAAGGCTGAAAGAGAGCCTGGAGCACTGCACCCACAATGCCAGACTCGCCGATTTGCGTCACGGATGGTGCATGACAGCCACGCATACCCAGTGCTCTGAGCCTCCCCTTTCTCAGGGATCGGTGGGACTAGGAAAAAGCCTGCTCCAAGCAGGACCAAAAGATCACAACAGTGATGTTCTTCACACCACCAGCATCATCAATAAAGTTACAAAGGGCTAGCGCTGTCCCTACACAGCAGCTTCCCTTGTCCTTTGGGAGCAACAACCCTCATACACGTTCCCCATACAGCACCGTGGCTCCTCTCCCACGCGGGACCCCAGAACCCATGTAGAGCAAATCCCCCAACCAGGTCTGGGGGCTCTGGAGTGGCAGATGGGGTACAGCTGGGGTACTGGGGTCCCTCTGGACCACACATCCTGATGTAACCAAACCCACCCAGGGTCCACCCCTACTCCACACGCTTCTTTCCCCATCCCATATCTTGCACTTATGTCTTTATTTCACTGCTCCCATCTTTATTTCACTGCTCAACCAAATCTAACAGCTGTGTGGCTGTTAAAACCCTGACTCCTGCCCGTCTACAATGCCTGTAGCTAACTCCACGTAGTGCCTTGTGCCTGAGCTTGCTGGCAGGTTAGCATGGAGATGGGACCCTGAAAGCTCACGGTCCTGCAGTCCCATCAGTGCCAGTGCTGGGCTGGCAGCTGCCCGGGGGCAGAGCGAGGTGCTGGGGGTGCTCAGGAAGGCGCAGGGATGTGAGCAGAGTTTGCACTGTGGGGTCAGTACCGGCCTGGCAAGGACCAAAGACAAACAGTGCTGTGCTGATAAGAGCGGGCGTTGCAGCTTCCTTAACACTTGCCAAGGACCTGGATGTTACGCTGGACAAAAACAACGGAGATCTACATGTGTCCCAGAGAAAGCGCTGGAAGCTGCTTGCTGGCTTCCCAAAGGCGATGGTGGGTACCTTCCCATCTGGACAAGGCAGATAGATGCTCCTGGGCTCCCTGTGGCCCCATGAGCTGGTCCCCAAGCCCTGCCTCTGCCAGGGGAGCTGGGAATGGAGCCAGGCAGAGCAGGGTAGGTGCAGCACGGTAGTGGGTGAATGGGTGTATTGTCCTCTGTGCCCTGGCTTTCCCTCAAACCACAGGAAGGCAAGAGACAGGTCAGACAAGGGCAAGAACAAAGCCCATGGCTCATCTTCAAAGAGTAGGAGGCTCATTAATACCTCCCAGCCCAAGATAATGAGAGCAGGGATGCCATGATGGGGAAATGATGCCAGTAGTTAATCACACAGCTAGGGGAGGAAGGGACAAGAGGGACAATTGCAGGATGGAGGTGCCACGCTGCCCTGTGTGCTGGCATTTGCTGTCTCAGGCTGGAGTGAATTTCTTCAGCCTCTTCCCCAGCTGGGGAGGGAGCAGCCACCCTGCAGACCACCTTCTGGGGCCTATGCTACAGCCCTCGGTGCTGTACAAGAAGCACCTCTGCTCTGTGAAGACATTCTCAGTGAGCCAAGAGCAAGCCTACCTATCTTTTCCAGGAGCAAAAGGCTTGGAGCAGGAGCTCTCCAGTGGGTGTACATGCTGTCCGCACTGACACTGCATCACTGGCCCATGAGCTGCACTTGGACAGACAGTGAATCCGAGAGAAAAGCATCCCTGCACAGTCACATCCTGAAATCGCGTGGTAGTAAAGGCAAGCTTGAGGGAGCCCAAGGCTCTCCAGCAGCTCACAAGGACTGGCGAGCGGAAACGATGCCGCCAAGCCAGGCTGGGGTGCAGGAGGGGAGTGGGATTTCCCATGTCGGCATTCACAGAAGTCCCTCAATTGTGTCAGCTCGCAACAGGCAACTGAGGGGCCATAGGGCTGCTTCCTGCTTTGGAGCAGCCGGGAAGCGCATCCAGCTGTGGCCAACAGCTGCACAAATTCCTCCTGCAGCCCCTAGCCCTGGGGAATCCACTGGGCTGGAGGATACAGGCTCGCTTGTCTGCGATCCCACAGCCCCAGCGCTTGGCCGCTGCTGTCTGCCCACACATCCCGCAGCTCCACAGCCTGTTCCCGAGAGGCAGATGGGAGCACTGGTGAGGACAGGCAGGGACTGTGTTGGTCTGGCAGTATTAGCACCTAGCAGGGGTGTGAGGCTCAGATTTAGCTAGAGGCTCAGATTTAAATACAGGGGTGAGGAGGACCCCACAAAAGGGCTCCATACAGAGCTCTCAGCACCCCTGCTTGGACCAGACTCTCCGTTAACACAGCTCCTTTGCTCAGGAATGGAGAGAAACGCTTACTAAAATCTTCCACAGCATCCCACAGCCAACTGGGAGCATTTTCTTGGGCAGGACCTGAAGCAACCCCAGCCCAAAGCCAGCCAAAGGGGCTCTGGTTGCACAGCAGCACATGGCACCCAACCCACGCACCATCCCGCGTGTCCTACTGTGGCACCCCTGCAGCCACTGTCACACACAAATACACCCACGAGTGATGGGCAAAGCTCCGCATCCCCACAGAAACCCCTCGGTGCAGTCCTGCATCCCAGAGCATCACTTCCCATCCCCAAATCCACACGCTTTCCCTCCACCGCGAACTACAAAACGCCTTTTGGAATTGCCGGGCGAAGAAGAAACACTCCCCCCCCGCACCCCCAATCCCAAAAATCAGCATCTATGCATCACAACCCCCCCACACCCCAAACACGCCGCGTCCCCCCCACGCCGCAGCGCCGGTTCCTGAGCTTGCAACCGTCCCCCCTGGGGTCCGAGCAGCCTTTCAAAGCTGCCGGGTGCGCCCGCAGCTTTGAAAGGCTGCTCGGACCCCAGGGGGGACGGTTGCAAACTTAACGACTTAGAGCCAATACCTTAAAGAGGGGTGCCCACCGCTTTCCCCCCCCAGCTCCTTGCCGGCTCTGGCGCCTTCTGTCCCAGCTGCGGCTGGGAAACCACCTCCTTCCTTCCTCCCTCCCTCCCCGCTTCGCAAACTCCTCCTCCTCTTTTTGCCGCCTTCAGCGCCACGCGGTTCCCGCGTGGGGGGGGGGGAGCGGGTTTTTCCTTCCTTCTCCCCCCCCTCGGACGGGACAGAGAAAAGAAAAGAGGCGCCGCGACCCTCCACGGGCACCCCACGCGTGAACCCACCCACCCCACGCGTGAACCCACCTGCGCCACGCTTCCACCCCGTTGCTGCTGCTGCCGTCCCTCCCTCTGGGTTTGCCCGCCCCTGGTCCCCCCCCGGGTTTGCCCGCCCCTGGTCCCCCCCCTTTTCCACGCCTCCCCGCAGCCCCACGCCCCGCAGCCTGCGGGGAAATCCCCCCCTGAGCTGCACCCAGTTCCCATTAAAGCCATTGCTAACCATATAGCTCTATAGGGGTGTAAATGGCTCTAAATGGGGTGTGAACTGGTCCCATTCACTAGGTCCATTGCTTGCCCTCCACCCTACATCCTAATCCAGACAAAAACCCCTCCCTGCTGGCAGTCACCACTTCTGGGTGTAAAAAAAAAAATTTTTTTTTTTTTTAAATATATATACACATATCCATAGGGTTATGGGGAGGACTGATGACAGGGTTTTTTTTGCACTGTGCGTTCATGGTGGTGCTACATGGGAAGGCAGATGATGCGCAGACCCCTCTGACATTTTGCAATTCCCCTGACGGATGGATATAAGGACCATGAGTAGCCACTATCCAAAGGGCGTGGACTCTAAAATGGTTTGATTTTTTTTTTTTTTCCAGGCTACCCGTCTCCAGGCTCCTATCTCTCCGGAATAGCTATCTACTCCCCTGTGATAAAAACCTGTTTTGCTCAAGTGCCAACGTGCAGCAGGACTCGGGGTACTTTGTCCCCCTGCAAAGGGGAGTGCACCTGAATTCAACATCACATCCGGGCGGTTCAACCCTCTGCAGAATTTTTTTTTTTTTTTTTAACTGTAGCTCAGTGTTTCAAGGTGCTTCCGCTGGGAGCACAGGGCCCTTCTTGCTCGCTCTGTTCATTTCTGTCGTGCGGCATCAGGAAGTCCCTGCAGCACCTCTGACTGCGAAACCGTTTGCTCCATTAATAAACAGCCTCAGAAAATTCCCATCAGACAGAGATCTGTTTAGGTTAGAAATTTTAAAACACCCTCAAATGCTCTGGTGGGTTCCCATCCTCACAAACTCCCAGTGAGATGATCTCCCAACACCCATCTCCCTGCAGAATCCAAGCACCGAGCTTGTATTTCAAGACAAGCAAAACACCGCCACGTAAGAAAAAGTCCCCAAAGCCTGAGAAAAAGGCAATGGGGACAGGGGGACCCGGCTACCGGTGCTTTCTGAGATGCAATGATGACACTGTGGAGTGTCACCCTTAGGAAGCCACTTCAGTGTCCTGCCCCGCAGCAGCCTCTGCTGCCGGATCTCTCCGCTGCACCGGTGGAAGGTATTTGTTGCTGTTACGGGTTTCTGGGGTCAGATAGTAGGGTGCACTGACGACGTGAAGGGAGCAGCAGGCAGTGTTATCAGACAGTAAGAGCAAAGCTTTTAAATGTAAGATTCATATCAGATCAAATTAAATTTAAAAGCTTCCATCTCCAATTAAGCTCCTGCTGTGTCTGCCAAGCAATGATGGATCCTTCAGCCCATTTGCCCTAAGCCTTTCCGATCTAGAAGGTTTTCTTCTGAGTGAGCTGTGACACAGGCAAAACCCCTCTCCTATCCAAAAAAAAAGCAAAATAGAAGAGCAAGATCACCTGCCTTGGGATGTCTCATGTCACCTCCTCTCTAGCTTTGAGACTTGCCACGCTGTCACCTCCAGAGCCCCACAAGCCCCAGTGGTGGTCCCTGGGACATTGATGCTGCAGCACCTCAGGCCCCATGTTTTGCCTCACGATGAGCACACTTGCCACTCAGCAGCATGAGCTAAAATTTGAGCATCACTACAATTTCATTCTTCTAAGCTCCAACTTCAGCACAGACTAAAAACTGCAGGAACCAATCCCCCAAGGACACCTGAGCATGGGGTCCAGACCAGTGGTGCTCAGCCAAACCAGCACTGTGTTTCCAGAAGCCAGGACAAGGCTCTCAGCATCATTAAGAGCCTCAGACCTCAGCAAGAGGAAAAACACCACAAAATTTACCTTTGAGTGGATATTCTGGGAAGTCTCCACTTCAGGACAGGGTGGGTGTAGCCACTGCCTCACCCCAGGCTTTTAGCGTCCAGGCGTGTAGCACTTACCATCCCCAAGTAGGAGATTAAATATTCTCTAATCACAGCTCTGGTCCTGTCCGCACAGCCGCTCCCCATCACTGGAATCAACATCTCTCAGTGGAGACATGAGGTTAGAAACCCATTAGTGCTGAGCAGCAGGGCAGCCACCAGCCACCGCAGGCAGAGAGGAGGCCAGCAGATAACACCCAGGAGGGGCGAGGAGAAAGGCAGCTTCCAGCTCCCGAGGACAGCGTCAGCCACCGGCTGCTTCTCTGCACGCAGACCTGCTTCCACCCATCACTGACTTTGAGGATGGGCTCTAATGATGCCTCGGAGAGAGCGAGACAGCGTGGAGTGAGGATGGCCGGGGCTGGGAGACAGTGTCCATTAACATGCAGCTCTGCTGGTGCAGGACAGGAGAGATTTCACCCTTGGGTCTTGTCTTGGGAGAGGCACTTCAGTCCCCGGTAGCACACCTGCCCCTAGGAGCGATGCGCGGTCCTTAGGCTGCGTGATGCCAACACCGGCGTGTGGTCTCAGGGGGACGACACCTCCTCCGTGAGGGAAGGTGACAAATCGCATGGCCAGTGACAACTCACTTATTGGTCCTCTTGCTGGAGAGCAGAGCTGCCTTGCTTCATCTTGACGGGATGTTGCCTTTGCAGAGCCCTCTGCTCCCAGGTGACTCTCATGTTATCATCTTCACCTTTGCAAGTGTCATAACGAGCAAACAGCTACGGAAAGAGTTTCGGCTCCAAACTGGAAACAGCTGGTGCTTTGCCCAGCACTGGTACTGGGCCCACCAGTACAACACACACAGAGCTAGATGTTTCTCCCTTGTGTAATTTGGGTGAGGAGAAAAGGCAGCCACGAGCAGGGCCCGTGGGCTTGTTGCTCTTCCACCCTCTCCATCCCCGAAGCAGCAGCAAGGTTCCAAACCCCGCTGCTGCTGCTGGCAGATCGCTGCTCTCCCCGGAGCAAAGGGAGAAGGCTGCGTTCCCGGAGGAAGGCAGCCAGCACAGCCTCTCCCTTACATAATGCCCCAAGTCCCATGGATGAGCTCCCCAGGACATGCTGATGGGGCTCACACTGCCCAGCCCTTCAAGTTTTCTTTCTAAAACCTCAAATGTGCACCGCAGGCACTGCGACACCGTCACCTGGAGCCTGATTTGTACGCTCTGCTCAGCGCTGGTTTGTGACAGGCAGAACAAACAGGCAGAGTGCTCTCCCTCTCTCCCTTCAGAGATGCTTGCTGCCAAACCTTTCACAAAAGCTGCTTTTTTTTTTTTCTCCCCTTTGTAGCAATTCCCTGCTTCAGCTAAAGCTACAAAATCCAAAAGGGGAAGGCAAACAAACAGCTGGTTTGGAAAGCAAGAGTAAAAAGGGAGATTTATTCCGGGCTGTGGGCAATGCATCATATGAGCTGAAGGAATATTTTCCATGCCTCTTGGGCAATATTTGTATTTTAGGGCCTGAGGAGCTAGGCAGCATTTGCAGGCATTTAGTGTTTCCAGGATCCTTCACACTTGGCACCCACCCACATCGACCCGTTTTCCTTGGAGATTTGCAAGCACGTTGCAACTGTACATTAATTAACCCTCTACAATGAGATTTCCCTTTCCCCCTGGGGACCGGGGAAACTGAGGCACACATCCTGCAGCTGGGGTGAGGCTGAGGGGGGGCACACATGCCCTCCAGCTCCCCTTCCCATTGCAAAACCCCCCTTCCCTTTGCAAGCATGACCCACGGCGACAGCGTTTCCCTCCATCGGGTGCTGCCCACCCCAGGAAGGCACCGGCGGCTCAGCTCCCAGAGCCTCAGCACCACGGAGCAGAGAAACAAGAGAGGCAGTGTGTTTAAAAGGCAGAGCAGGCAGGCAGGAGTGGGGTGGCAAGCAGATTAGCAGCTGTATCCGATTCTCTGCACGTGTGACAAGGCAGCGGAGTGCAGCCCGGGTTGGGAAAGGGGGAGAAGGAGCATTTTAATCAGTCACATGGAGGGAAACACAGAAGATGCTGGACCTCTGTCAAGTGTCAGCAGTTTACTAACCTAGTAGCCAATGGGGAGAATACAAAAAAATCACTACAGGCTCCTGAGAATCCAGTTAGAATGAGACTGCAGCAATCCTGGATGCTTAGATAGCCAACAAAGCATCCCAGCCTCTGGCCGAGATCAGCTCATGGCTCAGGGACTGGTTTAGTTTTGCTGTTCCCTCGCTGGCCCTGGCTGACCCCGGAGCAGCGTCCTGGCTGCAGAGCTGCTGGCAGACCCTTTTGGGGCGGGAGTTCTCCAGTTGTTGCTTTCGGGGCTCCCGACGGTGACCCTGTGGGACCTCAGTGTCCTTGCCCTGCGTGTCGGGGAGGGAGGTGGCAGGGCAGAGGGGATGCTCACCTGATGGGACGAGGTGGGAGCTGGGCTGCGATCCCCTCCTGAGCTCTGCCCGTGGCACACCAGGATGTCACCGCTCGCAGGGAGCCATGCAGATCTCCTGCGCCCTGCCGTCCCTCTGTGTCCTCGCACGGCCCGACCTGCCGGGATAAAGTCAGGCAGCTGCCTGGGAATTCTTCCCATATGGGCTGAGGGCAGCAGGAACGCGCTGCCGGAGGAGGATCAGCCCTGGCTGCAAACCTTCAAGGAGAGGCAGGAGAGAGTGATGCAATGGGGTGACACTGCTGTCCCCGAAGTGCTGGTGGCCCTGGAAGAGGCGGCAGCCTGGTGGCAGGGCTGTGGGTGTTTTCCAGCTGGGCAAGCAGAAACAAACCCCATTGTCTGCCGGGCGGGCACAGCCCAGCGAGGGGCCCGGGGTGCTTGTGGGACTCCTGGGGGCTGGCATGGGGTCCAGCCAAGCTCCAGCCCCTCTCAAACTGCCAGAGGGCAGGGGCTGGTGTCCCAGGGGACACAGCGTCCTTGGGAACTGGGACATCTCCCAGCTGACAGGCTGGGGGGGACACAAACCCCCCTGCCCAAGCCACTGCTGGGGGTCTCCTTTCCCTGACACGTCCTGGGTGTGACACCTTCCCGCAACAATCCCTCCCTCCTCCATCCCCATCCCTCTGCCTCCCTCCCTGCACCAGCTGCCCTGCGGCTGCTCTCTCCTCCGCTCCAGCTGCCCATTTGCTCTCTCTTACAGACATTTACTGCCTAATGACATCAGTTATAGAATGACATCAATTACAGAATCATAGAATCATGGAATGGTTTGGGTTGGAAGGGACCTTAGAGATCATCAAGTTCCAACCAGGGACACCTCCCACTAGCCCAGGTTGCCCAAAGCCTCATCCAGCCTGGCCTTGAACCCCTCCAGGGATGGGGCATCCACAGCTTCTCTGGGCAACCTGGGCCACTGCCTCACCACTCTCACAGGAAAACATTTCTTCCTCAGATCTCATCT
>VZTO01021993.1:1830-47061 GCA_013400615.1 Syrrhaptes paradoxus | reverse complement strand
CTGGGGGTGCACTGGGGGTGCACTGGGGCTGTGCTGGGCTGTGCTGGGGGTGCTCTGGGGGTGCACTGGGGCTGTGCTGGGCTGTGCTGGGGGTGCACTGGGGGTGCACTGGGGGTGCACTGGGGCTGTGCTGGTCTGTGCTGGGGGTGCTCTGGGGGTGTCCTGGGGGCAGCAGGGGCTGAGTCCCCACAAACTCATCGCCGGGCTCCACGCGGGACGGTGCTGCCCCCTGCTGGCGGCGGCGCGGAGCAGCCTCCCCCCCTCCCGTGGGTGGGCACGGGGCTCGGCGGCCCCCGGGTGGGCGGCCGGCAGCTGTGGGCCCCTTCCCGTGACCGGGGAGCACGGGGAGCCCACGGGGAAGGGCTTAGCCGGCCGACAGGCTTAAGTAGCTGCGCAGCATGAGGGAGGGAGGGTGGGAAAACGATGGGGGGGGGGTGAGGGTGGGGGTGCAGCGTGCTCCTGAAAGTGGGGGGCTGACAGGTGGGGAGAGAGGATCTGGCCCTTCTAATCTGGGAAGGATCCCAATCCACCCCGTGGGACCCCAGGCTCACTGTGAGGATGAGGAGGCAGTGGGCTGGAGCAGGGAGATGGAGGTGGGGGGCGTCACCAGATTTCAGGGTCCTGCCGTCACCCAGAACGGAGCACATGAGGATACAACACAGTGACAGTCACCCTGAGCACGTGTCCTGCAGGGCTGTGCTTGCAGCAGAACTGCAGGACACAGAGAAAGAGGTCCTGGCTGGTCCCATCCCCTGGGATGGGATGGGATGGGATGGGATGGGATGGGACAGGGAAAAGCACAGGGTGCACCTCCGCCGTGTCGCTCACCTCTCAGAAGGAAACTCGCCTGCTTCTCCCCGCTGCCCTGGGCTATAACCAGCCAGGAGCATCCCTGTGCCGCTGCCAAGTGTCCCCAGGACAGGAAGGGCTCCTGGCGCTGCTTTCCCAGGGCTCACGGCCCGGGGCTGACCCGACACATCCATCCTCAGCAGGTCGGGACTCACAGACAGTCTCCGGGGAAACACAGCCTGCTCTGCTAACACTGCCACCCAGACCCAATAAATGTCCTTTCTGGCCAGCCAGAAGGGGAAAATCAGCCCTGACAACAGCGCTGGCTGGCTTCCCAGAAAGACCACACCCCTTACGAGTAGGAGCTGCAGGCATCACCTGCTCCCTGCCTTCTCCACTGTCCCCGCAGGACCTGCTGTCTCCAGTGGGTACAAGCAGGTGGAAAACCCTCATCTGACTTTTCATCCAGGGGTGGCAGAGCTGGGAAGCTCCGCAGCAGGGCTGAGCTGCTGCACAGTGCCCAGCAGTGCTGCTGATGTGATGCTGCTCACCCAGCTTTCTAGCTATGGTTATGGAGGTGCTGGGAGCCCTACAAAAAGCCAGGCAGGCTGCTTCTCAAGAAGTGGAAAAGCTCCACAAAAGCCTGGGTTCTCAGTAAGTCCCCTCGTTGCTGCCGGCAGCTCAGGTCAGGGCTGCCCGCGCTGATGCAGGACACGCTGCTCTGCCGCTGCTGCCTGTATCCCCCATCCCATTGCTCCCAGTGCCGCCCAGCTCGCTTTCAGGGATGCTCCAGCTGCTCTTGGCAGGGAGTGGGGGCTCCTTCTATGTCTGTGCACAAGGCAGCTGGTGCAGCGCAAGCAGCAGCATGTCGCTGTGCTCCTCCACTGCGTCCTCCGTCATCATTCCTGCACAGACCTGGGGACTGTGACAAACAAGTTTCACCATCTCCTGCTGCCTGGCCACACCGGTTCCCTTGCTCCCTACCTTTCCCCATACATCACAGCCCCTACAGCGCCTGCTCCCTTCCCGAGACATCATCAGGGATAGGAGCAGAGAGCAGCGCAGGGATCATCTTTTCTCATCCCCCGCACGAGCCCTTTACTGGGGCAGCAGAGCAGCGCTGTGACCTGGTGGATGCGGGGACAAAGGCCATGCCATGAACCCTGCTCTGCCTGTACCTTCATCTCTCTCTCTCTCCCCTGAATGCGGGGTCAGGCTCCTGCAAACAAGCCAAGGGCTAAGCCTCGGGCCCCGGGACCTCTGGGCGGGCTCCTGGCTCCCGGCAGTTAGCCTACAAATAGAAAGGGTCATGGGAGAGTGCCCGGCTACGGGGACAAAGGGCCTGCGAGAGGCGGATGGGGCTGCAGAAGAAGACCCTGAGGGAGGTGAGAGGGTGGCACAGCCCCAGAGCCTCCAGGAACAGGGAGGGGTCCCCAGCGGTGTCCCCTGTCGTGCAGGCACCCCCCCCTCACAAGAACATATGGGACTGGTGGGGCAGGGAGGGAGCCAGCGCTCAGGGAGAGCTAGGACCCACACGAGAAGGTGACAGGGGCCAGTTAGTGGTGACAATGCCAGTCCTGGGGTGACATCCCTGGGACAGGCTAGCCAAATGCTGTACCCAGCTGGCTGGGGAGGGGGAGGTGTTTGCTGCCCCATGGCACTGTCCTGGTGCCAGCAATATCTCCTGGGACAGGTCCCCTGGGGGGGTCTTGGATGGGGAAGGGAAGGCAGCAGCACCCAATACGTGTGGGATGACCTGTCACCCCCAGCACCCCAACCCCATCTGCCCTGCACTGCCACGGGACGGGTGCCAGGGCTTCCACCACTGACGGGGTCCCCGCTCTGCCCCAGCACCCACCCGCTCCCGTGGCAGCTGGCACTGCCTCTTAACCCCGTGCCCCGTGCATAGGCAGCGGTGGCAGTCCCCAGCCCTCTGGCCAGCATGTCCCAGCCTATGGGACACAGAGCAGGGAGCTCCTGCCTGGCCTGAGGTTGTCCAGGGGCACAACCACGCTTGCTTACATGTTTTTTCCCGGAGCTGGCAGGCTCCTTCCCGCGGTGCTGGCGGCAGACAAGGCAGGATCCCGCACTGCTCGGGCAGGGCTGCCAGCAATGCCTGCCTGGGGCTCGCCAGGTCCTAGTGCGCTGCTGCCACGTCAAGGACACAGCACAGATGGGTGCAGGACAGCCCTCAGCCCCAACACAGAGCTGACCCCAGTGCCACCAGCACTGCTTGCTGCTCACACCCCTGCCTCGCACCCTGCTCTGCCCCAGACCCCCCCCAGCTGCAGCACCGGCCGCAGCCAGAGGGATGCTGCTGGGTTCACCCTGCTGCTGGTTGCCCCATGCTCTGGCTTTTCCCAGTGCCCCCTCTCCTCTCGCAGCGGAGGGCTGGCCCTCCTGCCCCTGTGCCCGCCTGGGGACCCTGCCCTGAGAGGGGAGCATCATCGCTGTGCTGTGAGTTCACCCTGGCAAGGAGAGCAGGGTGCTGCCAGCCAGCTCCGCGACAGCCGCTCCCCTCAGCTCTTTCCCTCTCCCCTGCAGCAGGGCCAGGCTACGAACCCTCCTTGCACCCCTGGGTCCTGGTTCCCAGACCTCTGGTCCCCGGGATGGGGGAGCAAGGTGGTGGGTGGTGGNGGTCCTGGTTCCCAGACCTCTGGTGGCTCCGGGTACAGACCTCCCCCCCCGCTGCAGGGTGACCTTGCAGCAAGACTGCAAAAAACAGGGAGGAAATCCCTGCTTGGTGTGGGGGGGCTCAAAGCCAGACCCCCTCCGTGGTACCCCGAACAAGGCACAGCAGTGCCAGCGCTTGCTCCTCTCCCCCGTGCCTGCACCCTGCCCTTACCTCCAAGGCTCAGCTCTCGGGGTGCCAGCGGATGCTGCCTGCAGCCTCCTCGCTGCGGGTTCCCAAGCAGGGTCAGGGTCTCTTGCGGTGGCAGGACTGGGGTGCGGAGGCTGTGCTGCCCTGCGGGCTCTGCAGCCGGAGCTGGTTTCTGGCGCTGGCTGGGGCCGGCTGAGCACGGCTCCCACTGGCTCAGCAGGTGGAGGCTGCATGCACGGGCGGATTAGCTCTGGGTGGGGGGGAAGTGGCTTCTGCCATAGGAACTGGAAGCGAGATTCGTCAGCGGGTTGCAGCGGGGCCGAGCGCCAGCGCGGGGAAGGAGAAAGGGGAGGCTGCGGGCAGGCAGACGCCATGGGGACAACGCAGGCTGTGCAATGGGGACAGCCCTGGGCACCTGCTGCGGGTGCCAGCATCGTTCCCGGGATGGGGGCACCTCCCCGGTGGCACATCACCCCACACTGCTGTGCTGGACTAGGGCCATGGTGGGATGCTTGCTGAGCCCCCACCCCACTGTGGGTTGGTGGGGGGGCCCTCAGCAGAGCACCCCAGACCTGCTGCCCCCTCCGCCGGGCCCCTCAGCTGCTCAGGAATGAACTGGCGCCTGCCCACCGGCTGCTCTCCTGGTATGTGCGTCCGGAGCCATGAAGCCGTGCCTCAGCCTCCTCCCCGGCCAGCCGGGGCTGGCCCCCTCCCAGGGCATCCTCCCCCAGCCCCAGCTGCCCTCTCGCCTCTTCCCGTTAAGGCAGTGCAGAGCTTTGGTGCCGGAGGAAAACAGGTGCCGGAGCCAAGAGTGATGGAGCTGAGCAGAGGGTGGGGAGGCACAGGGGGGGTACAAAAAGCCACAAACCCCTCACATAGCAGCACCCCTCACCAGCATTTACCCCTGCTCCTCATTGGGGGCATGGAGAAAGCCCCTCTGGGGGTGATGCTGGTGTGCTCCCCTCCACCTTGCTGCTGGTCCCCAGCCTGGGGGGGACACACCATGGTGGGGAGACAGCCCCATGCCCACATTTCTCCTCTCCCCGCCCTTGCTGCAGAGCTGGGCTGCAGCCAGCACGTCTATTTTAAGCCCCACAATGTGTATGAGGAGGCGAGGGGTGTGCGCGGCCGAGCTTCAGAGCCAGCTGGGGAGAGGACCTGCCACCCACGGCCGCGGAAACTTCCCCTTCTCCCCCCCAGGGCTGGGGCATGCTCGGGGGCAGCCTGGGCCAGCTGCTCTCCCCATTCCCAGCGCAGGCAGGAACTGGGGCAGCTGAAGCCGGTGCAGCCTGGTAAAGTTATTGCAAAATATCTAGGATGCAGGAAGCCCCGGGGGTCTGGCTGCCCTCCCCTGGCCCCCTCCCTGGCACGCAGCATCTGTGACCAAGGCTGGTGGCCGTTCTGGGAGAGAGGATGGCAGGGGGTGCGTGGGCTGCAGGATTTGCTCCCGTGGCAGGGAAAAGGAGCCCGGGTGCCCCGTGGGAGTCGCTGGACTGGGTGCAGGCACAGAAGACAGGACAACATGGCCCTGTGAGATGCATGGGATGGCTCAGGCTTCTTCTTGAGCAGGAGCAAAGCCTGCTATGGGGACCACCCTCCTCTGAAGTTGTCCCCCTCTTATCAGGGACCACCTTGCAGGGTCCCTCTGCTCCTGCACCGGTGGGTGCTGCTGGAGGAAGAAGCTCCCAGACTAAGCATCTGTTTGTTTTTTAATAAAAACAATCACACCCCCAACCCCTGCTTGTGCTGCGTGTCGGTGGGACACCTGGGGAGCCGGTGGCACCCAGGGAGAGCACCCAGTGGGTGGGCAGGAGGGATGCTCAGCCCCGGGCTGAGGCTGAGGGTGGCAGGGGCTGGGGCGCGGTGCAGCCCCCGGGGGCCGGCTGGAGTGGAGCCACTTGCCGCAGCCACTGTCCCCCGGGTAGCGGCGAGCAGTGAGCTGGTGCTGGGAGCAGAGACCATGCCAGGATGGCACCCAGGAGGAGGGAAAAGGGCAGGTTGGGGCTTTTCTCCCTGCCTCAGCTGGGTCTCACTCCTTCTTCCCAAAGAACTTCTTGAACACGGATTTGTTCTTGGGGCGAGGGGGGACGGGGGTCTTGTCCTTCAGCGTGTCCCGTGGGCTCCCCGGCCGGGCCACGAAGGAGTGGCAGCGTGCCCGTGGCATGGCTGGTGCTTGCTCCCCGATGTACAGGGTGACGGAGTAGCTGCTCCCAGGCTCCACTGGCTCCTTGGGCACGGCCACCGGGGTGATCTTCTGGTAGGTGGCTGCGAGAGGGAGCAGTCAGCGGGGAGGGCAGGGTGCCAAGGGGCACTGCCAGCCCCCCAAAGCCCTCCCCAAGTCGGGGGCTGCAGCCCAGGGCACAGGGATGTGGGATGGGGTGGGTGTTGCAGAAGCATTGCACCTGCCCTCGGGTGTCTGTGGGGACAGGGGCACTGGTGCCACCTCCTGGCAGTGACAGCAAAGCCAGGGCCGTACCTGAGGTGAAGGAGTAGGACCTCCTCTTGTTGGCTACCAGCCCATAGTCGTCTTCTTGGCAGCTGTTGTCCCACAGCCCCGGGGACCCTCGCGGTGACCACTGCTGCTCCCTGTGCCTGGCCCCGCGAGCATCCTCTGAAGCAGAATGGAGACATGTCACACGGCAAGGCCACCACAGGACATCCCTGTGACAGCCCCAGAGAGGACAGGAAAATGCCTGGTTATCCCAGTATCCCAGGAAGTGAAGGGAGGTAACTGGTCCTTCCCCCAACCCCATTCCCGGGCAAGTAGCCCTGGGACTCCTGGCCCAGAGAGCACCACGTTCAAGACTGACCAACAGCCTCCAGCTTCCCCCAGTCGGCTCCCTTCCATCTCTCTGGGCTGGAGAGAGGAGCTGGGGGACAGCAGGAGCCCAGCCAGCCAGGAAAGTCACCTGCTGCTGCCACAGCCCCATCGGCTGGGCCATCCTGGCTGCCCAGAGGAGGCTGCAGCCGGGCGTTGGAGCGGGGTAGCACCACGATCTCCTGGCTCTTGGTGGTCGTGACCTGATGATGTCCCTGGAGGTGGGAGCTCCCAGGGCTGGGGACCTTGCTGAAACTGGAAAGTAGCAGAGATTTAGCAAACCAGCCCGCCGATGTCCTGCTGGCAAGCATGGCAGAGAGTTGTCACACCGAGCCCAGGCTGGCCGGCTCCTGGCTACTCACCCCCCAGCACTGCCAGTGCCCTCGACACGTTGTGCTGCTGCCTGGAAGTAATCCACTTCGGGGAAACCTGCGGGCACAGCAGACAATCTGCAGGGTGCTGCCAGCGCACAGGATCATCCTGCAGAGCCAGACCCTGGCTGGCGGAGCCACCTCGATGCTTGCACTGCAGGGCTGGTCCCTCCGACCTCCTGCTGTACGCGCCTGCTCTCGGTCCTGCCAGCCCGCCTAGGATGTCACAGCAGGGCCCGAGCCCCCTCGGGTATGGGTACAGCAGCGAGAAGACCAAACTAGTACAGATCTCCTTGCCTGGAGGGCAAGCAAGGGGTTTCCATGCCCCACAAAGGAGCTGGAGGAAGAACGATGCACAATTATAATTTTCCTGACATTGGCTCATTGCTGCTGAGGCTCCACTGACGTCAGTCGTGCTATTCCTGATTTATAACTGTGTATGTGGTGTGAAAACAAAGCCTCCAAATCCTGCCTGGCAGAGAAGGTTAGGAGGATGCATAAATCGGAGATGACGCCGTGCTGCTTCCCTTCTGACCCGTGTAGCAGAGGGATCAGCGGGGGCTGGATACACCCAGCTCCGCCGGCAAAGGCTGCTCACCTGAGTTTTGCTGCAGCTTGGAAACCCATTCGTTCATGAGGGGCTGGGAGGGGGCCCTCAGGAGGTACTCGGAGCCATCCTGCAGCCTGCGGGGGAGAGAATAAATCAGCAACGAGACAGACGTGAGGTGCAGATGCCACAGCCCCCGTCAGACAAGGGAAAAAGGGAAGGAGGAGAGAAAGAAAGAAGGAAATCCTCATCTAGGCACCGGACCGAGCTGGCCGTGGCTGGGGCTGTTGGTGTGCATCTCCCCTAGCGATGCAAAGCCCCTTCCACCTGTGGAGGGGGTCTGTGGCTATGATACCCCAGGTGCCCGGTGTTGGGGTGACTCACTGTAGCCTGAAGCAGTTGGTCTTCTTGGTGTACTCGGCGTCTGGGGTACAGACCGCCCCGGCGAGGTTGAGGGGAAGGGCCACCACGGAGCTCTGCAGCACAGGGAACAGCAAAACAGCGGGGTTGGTGCAGGGTGCAGGGGTGCAGGGAAGGACACCCCGCTGCCAGCCCCCTCCGGTGCCCCCCAGCTCTCCCCTAGCACACCTTGAGGCTGTCCCTGCGGTCCTGGTAGAAGCACAGCGTCTGCCTCATCAGCACGGCGTGGAAGAGACCCCAGGCGCGGCAGCTNTGCAAAGCCCCTTCCACCTGTGGAGGGGGTCTGTGGCTATGATACCCCAGGTGCCCGGTGTTGGGGTGACTCACTGTAGCCTGAAGCAGTTGGTCTTCTTGGTGTACTCGGCGTCTGGGGTGCAGACCGCCCCGGCGAGGTTGAGGGGAAGGGCCACCACGGAGCTCTGCAGCACAGGGAACAGAGCGAAACAGGGGGGTTGGTGCAGGGGTGCAGGGAAGGACACCCCGCTGCCAGCCCCCTCCGGTGCCCCCCAGCTCTCCCCTAGCACACCTTGAGGCTGTCCCTGCGGTCCTGGTAGAAGCACAGCGTCTGCCTCATCAGCACGGCGTGGAAGAGACCCCAGGCACGGCAGCTGGCCTGGGGGACACAAGCAGGGGACAACTGCGATGCCAACGGGTTTGGGAGAAGATAAGCAGTCCCCTGCCACTCAAAACACCCCCCAGCCCCAGTGCCCTCCCAGCATGGCCAGCAGCATCACCACGGGAGTGCCACGGGCATCCCCAGCTTTGCTTCCACTCCGAAACCTGGATCCCACCCGCCACATCCCAGCACCCCAATCCCAAAGGAGCCCCACAGCCATGCCCGTACCTTCCTCCCTCCTGTCTGCAGCACGTGCTTCCTTTCCAGCGTCCCCTCCATCATCTGGAACTCCGTTTTACTGGGGGGGACCTGCAAGGGGACAGCGAGTGAGCAGAGCCGTGCTGGGGATGGGTGCACAGGGTCCATCTGACCCACCGCCGGTGGGCAACGCCGAGGTGGGAATGGGACAACAGGGACAATTTTCTGGCCTGGGCAGGGGCTGGGCTGTTTGTAGGTTTTTGGGGTGAAGGGCTGGCGGGTGTCACCCTTCCCGCCCCCCCAGCTGGAGCAAAGGGACAACATGAGTCGGGGAGTCCCCAGACACAGGTCACCTTTGCTGGACTGGGTAACCCAGCTGCTGCCCGGGGTGTCCCCCAGCCCCCTGCCTGACCCCAAAGGAAAGCCCCCAGCCCCTGGCTCTCACCTTGCTGCCCTCTCTCTCCTCCTCCCCATGCCTCCGCCGATCCCAGGCGCCTGGGCTGTCCAGGGGGGGTGAGGACACCAGCTCCTCCGTGCGGGGGGACACCCCGTGCCTGCTGGGGCTGCCACCGCCGCTGTGCCCCGTGCCAGGGCTCTTCTCAACCGCGGGGCTGTGGAGGAGCCGGGCGGTGGTGGGAAGGGTGAACTTGGCCACCAGCACGTTGTTGGCTGCTGAGAGGATGAGGGGCCCGCCGGCGGTGGCATCGGGGCTGGGCAGGCTGCCAGCCCTGCTCCCCGGTCGGCAGCGGGCATGGCTGCTTGCCGGTGGGCTAGTTGCCCGCTGCTCGCCAGCCCCATCCCAGATGGCCTGCAGCTCCTCCTCCTCTTCCTCAAACTGCCCACGGGCAGGGTGGCAAACCTCCCCAGCACCTGGCACTGGGTTGGGGGGCTGCGGGGACCCCAGTGCCCACTCGAAGACGGAGAGCTGGGTGGGGGCGGCGGGGGAAGCCGGGGACCCCCTGGGCTGGCTGCTGCCAGCTGGCCGCTGTGTGCGGGCAGCGCTGGGGACGGCTCCTGCCCTGCCTGGGATGCTGGCGGGGGACGGCGTGAGCTCCATCCGAGCGGCTTCACGATGCCTGGCCCTGCCGGTGGTGCCGGGGCTGCCGTCCTGGTCCAGCCGGGCAGCCAGCTCATCCCCATCCTGGCCGATGCGTTCATGAAGCACACTGATGCGGGACGGCCGGCTCAGCCTGAAGTCCAGGAGGTCTTCACCAGCGCTTCCAGGGCACTGCGGACTCCGGCGCTCCTCCCCGGCATGGTGTGCCCTGTGCCGGCTGTAGCTAGGGTTGAAGCTCACCTCCTCAAACCACGTTCCTCGCTCGCTCTTGGGGGACGTCCCCAGACCCTCGCTGGGCCCCGGGACACTGTCCCCATCCACATCCACCTCCTCCTGCCATCCAGTCCCATGCGTGCCAGCAGGCTCCCACCGCCTCTCCCTGCTGCCATGGCTCTGCTCCTGCCTCTCCACCTCCTCCGGCTGTACCCCGGTCCCTCGGTGACACCCCAAGACCGCCACGTCCCGGGGCAGCTCCAGGCTGAGCACAGATCCCAGGGAAAGGTGGGGACATGTGGCTTTCAGGGCAGAGAGGCGGGGGTCCCGAGGGGCTGCCCCACACTCGTTGTCGATGTCCCGCACCAGCGGGTTCCTGACGTAGAGCAGCAGTTCCCCGAGCTGGGGTCCAGCGGTGGCCGTCCCCGGGGGTCCCCCCTTCCTGCGGCCACACTTCTGAGGCCAGGTGTTGCTGGGGCCGGGGCACTCCTCGGGCGCGGGCTGCAGGGAGCTGGAGCCCATGATGCCCTGCAGGGTCCGCAGCCGCGCCTGCTCGGCCCGTGCCCGCTCTCGCCGCTGCAGGCTGTTGAACAGGGACCCGGCCCCCGCCTTGGGCAGGGTGTGGGAGGTGGCCGGGGTCCCGCCGCTGGATGCTGGAGGGCAATGGGTGACGGCGGGTGGCCGCTTCGCACCAGGGGTCTTCCCAGCCTCTACCTGTGCCTGGGGACACAAAGAAGGAGGGGTGACACCACGGCTGGAGCTTCGGTGAAATTGCTCGTCTGCAGACATGCAGAGCTGGGAGCGGCACGGCTTCACCTCAGGCCCGCCCCGAGGGCTGCTCCCACCCTGGCACAGGCAGAGGGACCCGGGCCCATGATGGGGTCCCCCAGGTGTAGCACAGCGGGGGCTGCCTGTGCCATGCGGCTCTCCCCCGGCACCGCTGCCCTCCAAGGCACAATTTTGGGAGGCTATGGAGACTGCAGTCACTGCTGCCTGTCCTTACCACCCCTGGAGCCCTTTCCCTTCCCGCAGACACCCACTCCAGCCCACCCGCAGCCCCCCTCCTGGGTTTCCACAGCTGCAAGGATGCTGCAGGAGCTGGAGCAGCGTCCACATGTACCCCTTAGGCTGGAGGGTGCCTCCTGGCAGCCCGCAGCCCCTCGCCCTGCCTCGATGCCCTCTGGCCTCTCCAGCCCCCTGCCCTCTCCCTTGGGGTGCCCAGCCTGGCTGGGGTGGGGGGTAGCCACTGCTACCCTTGGGGATCCTCCTAAACAGCCTGGAGCAACGAACAGATGCAAAACCCAACAAAATACCTGTCTCCCAGCCCTGGGGTTACAAACCATGCATCCCCAAAACGTGCACCCTCTCACAGCCCCATCCACCCTTGCCTCCTTCAGCTGTGCAAGGGACTGCTGCTTCCCCCAGCGATGGAGGGGGGGATGCTCTCCCTTGCAGTGCCACCTGTGGTGACCAAAACCGCTTACCCAGGGGGACAAACTGCAGCCAGCCCCATCCGAGCCCCCTCCTCGCATGCCCCAGCACTCACACTCTGCAGCCCACGGCACTGGGAGGGTTTCCCCTCTCCCAAGGGACCACCAGCAGCAGGGCACGGTGGCACGGCCGGGGGGGGAATTGGTAGCAGGCGGGTTCACGCCATGCAGCCACTCTGCCCGGCATGCAGCCTCCCTTGGGGACATCATTACCTCTTCCACCGGCTGGCGAGGCGGCTTTCTCTTTCGCTTTAAACTACCCCAAGTGTTTCCTAAAAGCCCCTGGCAACGCTTCCAAAAGGTTTTACAGCTTGAGGGTTTAGTGGTGGGGAGCTGAGCGGGGGGAGAGAGAGACACGGAGAGAGGTGAGGGCAGAGCGGGTGAGGAGCCGCAGCAGGAGAGCACAGGCAAAGACGGGTGGCTAAAGCTGGTCCTCAGCCCTCGGGCATCGCTCAGCATCAGCACAGCCAAAGGTTCCTCTCCTGAGACTCACACAGCCCCAACAGCTCACTCAGAAATGGCCTGGGGGGGTCCCAGCACAGGGGCCACCCCACAGTCCTCAAAGCCCCCCGGTGTGCGTGGGGGCACAGCTGCAGGGGACAGCCCTGGGGACGGGTGCTGGGTGCTCACCCACCGCTCTGCCAAAGCTGCCCACCGTCCCCCACGTACCGTCCGCAGTGCCTCCTCCCCTGGCCGCTCGCCGCCAGCCACCGGCTGCACTTTCTTCTTCTCGCCCTTCTTGCCGAGGCTGAGGATGAGGTTGACTGTCCCCCCCAGCCCGCTGGGGCCCCGCGGTGGCAGCAGCAGCGTGGAGGTCTCGGTGGGATCCCAGATGACAGCCTCCTTGGATGGTTCCACGTCACAGGGTGTTGACCTGCTGAGGTCCCCCCAGCTCCGCTCCGCTTGCAATGGGTCATCCGAGAGGGGTGATGCGGGTGGGGAGACGGCTGTTCCCGCTGGCACCTGTGGCTCCGATCCTTCCACGAGCTTGGGGGGGGAGCAGGGCACGGACCCCGCTGGGCTGCAGATGCTGTCCAGCCAGGGCCGAGCACATGGGTCACACTGCTCCTGGGGAGCGAGACAAGAGAGGGAATGTGAGCTGCCATCCTCAGCCTTGGGGCTGGTCCCACTCCTGATGCTCTCAGAGCAGCTGGATACTCACTTGGCCAGTGGGGGATGTGCCCAAGGGGCTCTCCGGGTCCCTTCTGTCCTCATGCTTGTTCCCTGGGTCCCGCTGGTGCCTCTGTGCCCGCCAGCGCACCAGCACCCAGCCCAGCATGCTCTGCAGCTCCTCCAGGCGCTCCTTTATCTGAGGGGAGGAGAGATGCCAGGCACCCCGCAAGGACCTCTGTCCCAGGGATGCTGGTCCTACCCAGACACCTTGCTACAGAGCAGTTCAGGGTTTTTTTTGGGAATGGGACAGGGCCAGTGGCATCACCTCAGGTCTCAGCATCCATTGCTGGGTGCAACCCCTTCCTGCCCCGAGCATCCCTGGAGATGCACGGCCAGCCCTGGACCACTCGCTGGGGCTCTGCATCCACACCTCTCTCTCTGTCAGGGACTGTCCCTGGAGGATTTTGGGGTGCAAAGGTGGCTGTCCCCCTTCCCCACCCTTACCGTTGCGCTCAGGTAGTGCTCCTCAGACACCAGCTGCTGCCCCGCTGCCGCCAGCGCCTCAAACTCCTTGAGCTTCCCTTCGATCCTTCTCTCCAGCTCCTCACACGGAGTCTCCGGGAGGCCGTGGCCGCTCGGGCTTTCGGAGAAGATCTGAGCCCGTGTGTCCTCCGTCCACGAGCTGTGGGCACGTGAAAGACGGGCTGAGGAACAACCCAGCCCCTCCTCAGCCCTGCAGACCACAGAGAAGCCGTTCCCACGTGCAGGAATGGCTGGAAGCAGCTTGCTGGGGTAGGAACAACTCCGGCAGGGCAGGGCGAGAAGTTGTGGGGCTGCCCCCCAGCAGGCAGCCCAGGTGCACCCCATCTTTCCCCACGGTCCTGCCCGGCTGCAGCCCCGGCACTGCCCACACACCCCCTGCAGCCCTCGCTTTCACCATCTCCCCCGAAACCACCACGGAGGCAACCCCGACGGCTCATGGCCACTTACATCATGGCTAAATAATCCTTGAAGAAGTGCCACAGCCGGCCAGCCTGCTGCACGCGGGCCCGGGTCTCCCGCAGCAGCTCCCGTAGCTCTGCCCAAGCACGCAGCGTCTCCTGTACCTCCCGCCCCACCGGGCACAGCCCAGCAGGGCAGAGCTCTTGCAAGTGGGTGGCTGTCCTCTCCAGCTCCTCCAGCTGCCCCTGCAGGCTCTCCGACACTGCACGCTAAAGGCAAAAAAGGTTCAGGATGCGTCCAATCCTTCTGTGCACAGGATGGACATCCCAGGATGCAGGGACGGAGGGGAGGATGCGGGGACGGAGGCGAGGATGCAGGGACGGAGGCGAGGATGCGGGGACAGAGGCGAGGATGCGGGGACGGAGGCGAGGATGCGGGGACGGAGGCGAGGATGCTGGCACAGGGGCTGCGGGGAGCAGGCAGAGCCACGCTCAGCGGGGAGGACGGGCAGAACGGAGGGCTGCCTGCTTTCCCCATTCTGCTCGTGTGAGTCACCTCCCTGCCGCCGGGAAGATGAGCGAGGTGCTGGCAGCCGGGTGCTGGCACACGGGAGGTGACGCAAGCTCTCTGCTCCCCTCGCCTGGCCCATACTGGCAGAGGGGAGCGGAGCAGGGCAGGGCTCAGCTCTGCTGGAAAATTCCAGCCCGGGCTGCCGCAGCGTGCCAAGGCTTACAGCACCTGGGCCCCTGGGGGCCAGCACCTCCCCAGGATGGCCCCAACCAGCTGGGACACCTCCCCACCACGGCAGCCACACACCTGCATGCATGATGCTCCCCAAGTCTCACCTCCATCTCCTGCTGCTGGCTCAGCAAGCCCTGCAGACCCTGGAGGTCCTTCTCGCTCTTCACCGCAGCGAAGCCACTCTCTGTTTGGGCAGTGTCGCGAGCCAGCGCCTCGGCTCTGCATCGAAGGGCTTCCAGACGTGGGGACACCTCTGCTACCTGGATGGGCAGGGAAGAGAGATGAGCCCTGGTGTGACACCCCTGTGCCACCACTCACCACGCAGCCCCAGCCCACCCCAGTCTGGGAACCCCCTGCCGTCTGCCTGCAAAGGGGCAGGGAGCACCAACCATGGGAGGGATGGGGATACCACCCTTGCACAGAGCAGTCCCCATGTATCCCAATGTCCTTGTGTCCCACTGGGACCAGCTGAGGCACATTCCCTGTCCCAACCAGGCAGCACACCCAGCTGCATCCCCAGACCCCTCGCCTCCATCCCCTACCAGGCGCTCCAGCCTCTCTGTCTCTGCTGCCACCTCCATGACCCGCTCCCGCTCCTTCGCTGCATCGTTCAACATCTCCACGGCCTCCTGCAGCTCTCCCAAGGGGTGGCTCATGTCCTCGTTGCTTGGCAGATGCCCAGCCTGGGCCAAGAGCAGGGGAAAAGACCCCTGTGAGCCGCAACGTCCGTTCCCTGGCTGAAGCCAACAGAGACACTGGGCATGGAGGAGATGGGGAGTGACCCCCCCAGGCAGCTGGACTGGAGCAGGGCACCTATGGGGTACCCCTGCCAGCCACAGACCAACCCTTGGGCTGATCCCAGGTGCTGGGCAATCCCAAGGGATGCCTGGCCCCACTGCTCACCGCTGCAGATCCCTGCCAGCTCCGCGCCTCCTCCTCTTGCAGGTCCTGCAAGAACTCAGACAGCACCAGGGAGTCACGCAGGTCTGCTGCCCGGCGCCGCAGGGCTGTCTGCACGCATGCCAACCTGCAGGGACAGGTTCCTGTCACAGGTGCCAGCACCCTCTTCACCTCCTCGGGGCAAGCATCTTCCTCCCCACACCTCCCTGGGGTGAGCATCCTCCTCCCCACACCTCCTCGGGTGCCTCCTCTCACCTCCTTGGGGTAAGCATCCTCCTCCCCACACCTCCTCGGGGTGAGCATCCTCCTCCCTGCCCAACCTGTGGACCAGAGAGGAAGCACCTTCCCCTGGGACTCACTTCTCCTCCACCATCTCCACCTTCCTCTGCATCTTTCTTGTCCCTTCGTGCTCAGCGAGCGGCTCGCCCGCCGCTTCCTCCCGCAGTGCCTGAAGCTTGATGCCGCAGAGCAGGAGCTGCCTCTCCAGCTGGCCCATCTCCTCCAGGTCCCGGCGCAGCTCCGCCGGGCTTCTCATGGTGGCTGGCTCCGAGAGCGACGTGGCCACGGCTTGCAGCCACCGCTCAGCCCGGTCCAGCTCTCCCACCAGCCTCAGTGCCTGCAGGGAGAGCAGGGACCCCGTCAGGCTGGCTGAGCTGCCCAGGGGAGGCAGGAGCCACGCTGCCAGCCCACCACGGGTACCCAGGGCACTGACAGCTCGGGTGGCACAGCTGGAGCAGCACACAGGCTGTGAGGCCAGCTGGAGATGCTGGTGCCAACACTGTGGATCCCATCCCTGGGGCATGTCCCCCCCAGCCCCGCCACCGTGTACCTTATCGATTTCCCGCAGCACGGCGCCGTTCTCCTGGTGCTTCCTCTGCAGGTCCTCCCACAGCTCCCCCAGCTCCCGCAGCATGGCCTCTACCTGCGGGCTCCCCGGGGACCCCCCAGCTGCTGGCCTTTCCTGGGGGGCAGGAAGGCAGTTAGGATGGGTCCTACCTCATGTGTCCCCCCCAACACCCCACACCCGAGGGGCTCACCAGGAGCACAGCCCTTGCACTGCGGCTGGGGTCTGGGGGCTCCCGCGTCGTCTGTGCTGCCTCCAGGCTCTCCACGTTCCCCGTGGGACACATGGGGACACTGGGACCCATGCTCTCCTTATGTGGGGACACAGTCTGCTGAGGAGCAGGGAGGTGTGGTGCCTTAGTGCCAGAGCAGGGACGAGCGTGCATGCCCACAGGCAGCAGGAGGGGGTCAGGGAAGGGAGTCCCCCCCCAGCACTGGCTCCCCTGGCTGGGCAGGGAGCAAAGGGGACTCTTGGGGAGACGTTACCACATTCACCACCTGACAGATGTCCTGCACCTGGGCCTCCAGCTGCCGTGTCCCCGACTCAGCCTCTATCTCTCTCCTCCTCCTGCAGAGAGGGGGACAGACAGGACTGCAAGGTCCCCCCTTGCATCCCTGTCCCCTCCGACTCCATCCCACTCCCCACAGCCACCTCCACAAGCTGGTACCTTTTGCTGTCCCCACCCTGAGGGGGCTGCCCTCTTGCTGGAGAGCCAGGGCTGTTCTTCTCCCCTCTCCCGTGCTCCACCGCCTTCCCCAGCACATCCTTCGGCACCTGCAGCACAAAGGCTCCTGTTCCTCCTTTGCCAGCCCGACACATCCATCGCTTTGCCCCAGGCCCAGCACCGATTGCCCCCCAAAAGCAGTGGGGCCAGGTCACAGGTGTGCTCAGCTTGGGCTTTGCCCAAACCCCTTTCCCCCAAGCTCCCCGGTCTTCCCGAGGCAGAGGTGCTGGAGATGCCCAGAGGAAGGCAGTGCTCACCATGCTCCCGGAGCCTCTTGTCCGTCTGTCTCCTGCTTCCTTCCCCGCAGCCCCATGGCCACTATCATCTCCTCGGGGCTCCATGCTTGGGGCTGCAGCTTTGCCCCCCGGGGAACTGCTTGCCAGCACCGGAGCCTTCTCCATCCTGGGAAAGGGGTGCAAGGGAGACCCAACGGGGCAGAGGATGGAGAGAAGAGAGACCTTAAGTGGAGCTGGTGCCCCAGAGACAGGGGCTAACCCAGGTCCCTTCCCCTGGGGGGTCAGGGTTGGGACCCTGGAGCTCCTGCTGGGCTTTGCCCCACCTCAGCGTCTGCTGGAGCTGTGCCCAGCTCTCCTTGACATCACGGTGCTTGGGGGTGACTCGGGCTGCCAGGCTGGGCTGCAAGCTGAGGAGCTGGGACACGGTCACATCCAGCATCTGGAGGAGAGAGCAGGCGGGGAGTGACGGCAGGGCTGGTGAGCGATGAGCCACCGCAGCCACGGTGCCAGTGCCTGATGGCAACCAGCCCTGCAGGAGCACGAGAGGCAGCGGGTGCCAAGCCTGCTCCCCTGCCGCCCCGAGGCAGCCCCCCATCCATCACACAGCCCCGGCCACCCCATACAGCCATGGGGTGCCCACTGAACCCCCAGCCCTGCCAGTGCCAGTGCTGACCCAGGCAGGCACACATCCTCCCTCTGTCGGGATGCTCCCCTGGGCTCAGAGGATGAGACAGAGCCTTGCGCTTACCATCACCTGGCTGGCTATGTCCCTGACGTCCCGATCCCGGCCTGGCTCGCCCTCCCCTGGCTTCCCCACACCGCAGATGCTCCTCTGCTGTAAAAAGAAGCTGCAGTCAGCAGCGGGAGGAGGACAGGGCCCTCCCCTCAGCTCTGGCAGAAAGGGATGCTGCAAAGCTGAGTTTGCTGCTCTGGCTCCCCATCTCACATCAGGCTCTGTCCCCCAGCTGATGTCCCCAACCCCAAACCCCAGGCTGAGGGTGCTGGGACCACAGCATCCCCCACGCAGGGGATGAGAGCGAGGTGCTGCCCACCCAGTTTCACTCTGGCCACGCACCAGGCGGACCCAGTGCTGGTACCTTGGCGTGGATGGCGCCGAGCAGGGTATCTGCTTGCTGGAGGAAGGTGGCTACCTCCAGGGCCAGCTGCAGAGCCTCGTGGTGCTCCTTCAGGGTCCCCTGCAGCCGCAGCCACCTGGAGAAGGAGAGATGAAGGGCAGCCTGTGCCCCCCTGGGAGCCATGCAGAGCTGGGGTGAGGGGAGGCAGGTGAGAGGTTCTGGGGGGGGTCCTGCTTCCCAGCACGTTGGTTCCCAGCACCCAGCTCACCCCTGCTCAGCCTATGCATCCTCCACTCACGTTTTGTTGAGGTGCTTGCGCCGGGCTGAGATGCTCCTGCTCTCACTTTTTCCTTGTTTCTCCAGCTTCTGGGCCAGGCTGTTCAGCTCCTCGTGCAGATTCTGGAACTGCTGCTCCTCCTGGCCCGAGCAGAGAGACAGACATCAGCATCCCCTGGCTGTCCCTCCTGCTTGCACTGTGCCCCAGCCTCACAGGGTTTGGGGTCCCCGGCACACCAGCAGCCCCCCAGCAGCCTCTCACCTGCTTCAAGTCAAGGATGCGGCGGGTGAGCTGGATCTTGTCCGAGCTTTCCTGCAGGAGGGCTGCCAGGGAGGGCTTCTCCTCCTGGGCCAGGAGAGAGTGTGAGAAGGTGGTGGCACAGCCAAGATGTCCCCATCCCCTGGACCACGCTCCCTGCATCCCACACCTTGTGCCTGATCCATGCCTCCAGCCGCTCGGCTTTCCTGTTGAAGTCCTGCAGGCTCCGCAGCCCCCCCAGGGCTTTGCTCTGGCTGGCGGCCGTCTGCTTCAGGACCTGCCACTGGTCCCGCAGGGCCACCAGCTGCCTCCGCACCCCCTCGGCGCTGGGGCTCGCCCGCCACATCAGCTGCTCGCCCATCTGTGGAGGGACCCACTCAGCGTCCTCCCAGGGACCCTGCGCTGCAGAGAGCCTGGAGACACGGGTGCTGCGGGGAATGGGAGCCGTGCCGCTGCCCGGCCTCACCTGGTTGAGCTTTATCAATGTGTTCTCAAAATCCTTCATGTCCCGCTGCAGGCTCTGAGCCACCTCCTCCCAGTCCTGGAGGTCGCAGCCGTCCTTCAGGTCCCGCAGCTTGCCTCGCACCCAGCCCTCCGCCTGCAGCGTGGGAAGAGACGTGTGGGTGGGTGCCTCCACCAGACCCCAAGGATGTGGCTTTGGGGACCCAAGCCCAAACCCCCCAGAGCCGTGACAGGGACTAGGGGCATCTTTTTGGCTGACAACCCATTTGCGTCAAGCAACAGGCCAGCAAAGGGGCTCAGGACAGTGCTGGTGGCGATGGGGGTGGGAAGGTGAGCAGCATCTCTCTTCTTTCCCAGCCCAGGAGGAGAAGCCGGGGTCCCCCCGGGGGTCTCTGCACAGAATGTCCCCACGCGAAGCATCTCTTCTCCCTGCACCCTGCTCTCCGTGCAAGCACCCGTGCACCCTCCCCAGCCTGGCATGGAAGCAGCTCCCCCCACGCCATCCCTGTTCCCACGCCACTGGGGAGGGACAGGGGCTGGGAGGAAGAGGAGGAGGATGGGGGACGGGAGGAGCGTGCGCACGTGGGGAGGAAGCAGGGCCCTGGTGCGTGCTGACCCCCTCTCCCCGGGGCCGGCAGCCAGGGAGAGGCGGCCAAGCATGATCTCATGCCACAACCACGGCTTCGCTCGGGGCTGGGAGTTCAGCCCTCCCCGCCATGCACCCCACCCCGCAGCTCACATGAAAGGCTGCCGGTGGCCCCCCCAGCCCCGCTCCCCACGCAGCCCCTGGGGTGGGCACCCTGGCTGGCCTCACCTGCAGCATCTCCCGGTTGAACTGAGCTACCAGAGGGCTCGGGTCGAGGAGGGGAACAGCTCCCGGGACACTTCGCCCACTGCATCTCGGTGCCGCCGCGGGCTCCCTGCCCTTGGGGCTCTCTTTCCGGGGTGACGATGCTGGGGATCCTGCCAGCTGGGGCAGGCAGAGGTGGGGGGTCAGCGTGCCACCCCTGGGAGCCCTCCCCACTGCCTCCCAGCAGCATTTTGGAAGCCCAGATAAATGAGGTCAGCCTGCCTCGTCGCCGACCCCATTCCTTCACTGACATATTTGGGGTGCTCTCCCAGCACCCCAAGGCACAGCTCCCAGGGCCACACCAATGGCTTTCGCAGCCTCAGCAGGGGGTTTCCAGGCTGTCCCTCAGCCCTGGGTCACTCCAGGCTGGGGGGCTGGCACTCGGTGCCCAGGCTGGTCCCCACACCCACTTTGGAGAGGGACATCCATCCGCTGCCCCTCCAGCCTGAGGCTGCACGCCCCTGCAAGGAGCACTCTGTGGCATCCCTTTGGCGTCACCCCAGGGGACACTGCCAGGGGATGGGGTGGCCCATGGGGCAGGTCCCTGATGAGCTCAGCTTCAGGGTCACCCAGAGACCCCCATCCCAAGCGAGTGGCGGCGGGGCAGGAAGCGCAGCATCTCCCCCGGGGCTCAGCCTCGTGGGCAGCCAGCGCTGACGAAACCCTCTGTCAGAGCTCCAGCTCTGCCGGGGGTGACGGCGAAGGTCAGCCAGGGAAAGCGCTGGCCCCCCTCCAAGCCCAGCCCTGGCCCCAGCTGCACGCAGCCCAGGGGACAGCACGGCCGCCTGGGCACCCGCTTCCCACCCCGCTGCCCGGGAGCGGGGACCTGGTGGCAACCGGGAGCCTGAGCATCTTCAGGAGAAACCTGAAGACACGGGGCTCACTGCCTGCTCTCCCCAGGCAGAAATTGCTCCCGGGGCTGGGCTGGGGCAGCTCTCGCTCCCCAAGGGAGCTGCCCGGGGGGTCCGAGCTGCCCCCANTCTCCCCAGGCAGAAATTGCTCCCAGGGCTGGGCTGGGGCAGCTCTTGCTCCCCAAGGAACCTCAATGCGAGCTTCCCGGGGGGTCCGAGCTGCCCCCGAGCCTGCCACAGAGCCTGGGGAGCAGCGGGGTTCGGGCAACTGATTCAGGCTCTCTAAGCACTCTGGCATGTGCTGCCTTGCTGACAGCATGGGAGTCGCTTTTCAAAGTCTTTCTGCCTAACCACAAGAACTAGAGAACTCCTCCTTTTTTTTTTTTTTTTTTTTTAAATAGCAACACAGATTCTCAGGCCCTCCTGTGACTCTGGGATCGTCAGCCTCTTGCCCACGGCCAGGGCTGGAGGAACCCATAATCTGTCTCCCTTGGAAGTGATAAAACCTCTGGGTGCTGGCCTGGGGGCTAGTCCTTTGCCCTGTCACAGCCAGCTTGTCCCTCCACTCATTAAATCAGCGAGGCTCCATCCACACCCGTGCCCAGGCAGCCCACCAGCTGCCACCCCCACTTGCTCAGCCCCAGGGTCAGACCCTCTAGACGGTGAGGGCAGGGGGACGTACCGCATAGAACGGGGAACTTCTGTCCACCGGAGAGCAGAAACCACCGGCCCGGGGACTCCCAGCCTCCTTCTGCTCATCCTCCACGTCCACGTCCTTCTTGAGGAAGACCTAGAGATGGGAAGATGCAGTCATGAGCCTGGAAGTGCTTGACTGTCCCAGCAGCAGAGGGGATGGAGGAGCACGTGCCCGCTCCCCGTGGGAGGCTGTCGGCGGTACCCAGACACCACTTGGCCGGGCTCTAGCCCATCCCTCTGTATGAATCCAGGCCAGGCTTCTCTGGGCAGCATCCGCAGCTCCTGCCATGTGGCAAGACCTCCTCAGCTTGCTTTACTCAGTGCCTTTGTCGTTTTAGCTCACCCACACACACCCTTTTTCCCCTTGAATTGACTCCAAAGCCAGCAGAAACCCATTCAGTGGTCACAGCTGGCCTCTGGTCATCCAAGGATGCTCAGCATCAGCCCCCAGCCCATCTCCAGGACAGCAGGGCAGAGGCAGGAGGGCACAGGAGGACATTAACCCCACCGGCACGAACCCAAACCCTGACCTCAGCCTGCCTGGGAGGTATGAGTTAAGGGGGTGGCTGGCTCCCACAGGACTGGGGCGAGGGTGGGAGCAGGAGAGGCAGGAGGAAGGAAGTCCAGGAGCCTCAGCCAGGCAGAGAGGAGGTCCGGGATGAACTCTGTGTTACCTTAGCCTTAATGGAGCCTAGCCCTAGGAGGAGAGGTGCGTGGGATTGCTTGGATCATGTACAAGGGCAGCCACGCTCATCCTCTACACATGGATCTTTTCTTGGGCTGTCGGATGCAGCATGCTGATTTAGGGACCTCCTGCCACTCCCTCCCCGGGGCCACCTTGCTGTCTCTGTAACAGCCACCCAAGCACAGCACGAGGTGGTGGGCAACATGTGCTGCCTCGACACCCCCTCCCTGGTCTCTGAGGCCACAGAAAACGGGGTGGTGGGCTAGCCAGAGCCAGATCCAGCCCACCACTGCTTGGACCACTCCAGACTGGGGACAGTATCCAAGGGGGGACAAAACCCAGGCAAAGCAGGACTCCCTCCCTGCACAGAAAGTGGCTTCCCACTATCTCTGCAGGACTGAAGAAGGGTCCCAGTATGGATGGCATCCCCCAGCACTAGAGCTGTTGCCACCAGAAAGGCTCAAAGCCCCACAAGCAGCCTGGCTGGTGGCTGCAGAGGATGGACCACCGCAGCATGCCACAGCATCCCATCCCGAGCAGGAGGAGTGGGCAGGGAGTGAGGCTGCGTCACGGCCCGGCAGGCGCAGCGAGAGCTCCGCACAGGAGGGTGCCAAAAGTAGAAGGCACCCCCCTGCCCGACTGTGGGGCTGAGAGGTTTGGATGCCCATTTAGGGAACAGCGGGGAGCTCAATGGGGAGTGCTTACAGGGCATAAGAGCCTAGGGAAGACCCTCTTCTAGGTGGCTGCGCGCCCGTTACAGCCTTCAAACCCCTGCGCAGGGCTGGACCGTGGGAGACAAGGCTGCAGGTACCACGGGAGCTCTATTTAAAGTCCCTGTCTCGCGATCCGTCAGCCGCAGGAAAAACAGGGCTGCCGGCACAAGGATGACTTCATCCTTCCCGCAGCACTGCTGCTCCGCCGGGACTGCCCCTCCTCCCCGGTCCCTCCGGCCGGAGCTGGGTCCTCACTCTGGGAAAACAACAAACCCTCGCAGCAACCGAAGGCTGGGAGAAGGAGCTGTGCCTTCCTCTGCATCCGTAAGGTGCCATGCTAACCGCTCCCTGGCAGGACCCCAGGCTTCACGACATGAAACGAGCGCCGTGGCCTCAGCTGCCTCCTCTGCGAACGCTTTTTTCCCTCGTTAAAAGCAAAATTAACATGGCACATACGCTCAGCGCATTCCTGTAGAAAAGTAGGTGCCAGTGACTTCCCGTGAGCAAGAGGAGTGGGGCCAGACCCTCCCTGTGCTCATCCTGGAGGAGTTCCCCATTCCTACAGGGCAGGAGTGACGGGCACATCCGAGGGCCGGGGGGCATGCTTGGCATGCCCAAGGGACAGCATTCCCTTCTCTCCTCTGCCTGCTGTCCGGCCTAACACACGCTTCCCCGTGCACCCTGGCTCCGTCTCTCCCTCCCAAAGCTCCATCTTGCAGCCTGTCCCCCTCCTTTCCAGCTTCACCCCCCCCCACAGGCTGGACAGGCAGGGGGGACTGATCCTGGCAGCCTCTGGAGAGTCCCACAGCACCGTGCTGAGCACATGTCCCTGCCTTATATGAAAGTGGGGAGCCCTCGTGCAGATACCCCTTGGGCTACGCAGACTCCGGCCGCCCAGCGAGGAGCTGCCTGCGTGCCGGAGGAAGCGGCAGCTCTTGCGAGGCCGTGCCTGGCCTTTATTGGCAATGAAGACGAGGGTTTTGGCAGTGGGCTGTGCGGCTCTCCCTTAGCGCTATCCCGCTGGGAAACCAGCTGTTGTGGGTCAGGGTTAAACCCCACGGAGTTCCTGCCTGCTCTTGCCAGCGATGGCCAAGTCTCTGAGCTGCCTTCTGCCCCATCCCAGCTGCGCAGGGGGTCTCCCAGGCTCCCGGATTGATGGATTCGGACCTCCGTGCCTGCTAGCACTCAGACTCAGAGGGCGGGGTGCCGGGAGCCCTGGGTCCTGCTCCTAGCCTTGTCCTGGCTCTGCCTGGCTGTGTGGCCCTTCATGAGTCACTTCCCTTCTCCCAGCCTCGGTTTCCCCTCCTGTAAACGGGACAGCGAGTTCCCAGCTCCCCCGCATGCAACTGCAACATCGCGGGCATCCCTAGAGCCGAGCCCTCCATGGCTCAGATCCTCGGCAAAGCTTTTCGGGTTCATCTGAGCCCTGGAGAAAGCTTGTCTCCAGCCCACCCGCAGAAACCCCCTGACGGCACAGAGAGGGGTGTGGGGGGGGAGGCAGGACGAAAAGCAGCTACCCCAGGAGCCCGGGAGTGAGTGCTGCCTGGAGGGTGCGGGGACAAGGCGACAGGGATATCCTGCCGGGGTGCAGCCTCCCCAGGAACCCCAGGGAAGTGGGGAGAGCGGGGTGCAGGGTATGGGGAGACCGGGGTGAAGGGTATGGGGAGAGCAGGGCGCAGGGTATGGGGAGCGCTTACCTTGAACTGAGCTTTCCCTGTCCTGCTGTTGTTGTTATTGTGGTTCCTCTCGCCGCCAGTCCAGCCAGGGTCCCCGGGTCCCCCCGCACCAGCGTCCCCATGCCAGTTAGACAGCGTGATCTTCTTAATGGAGCGGGCGAGGGAGCTGCGGTTCAGCCTCTCCTCCTCGCTCCCCAAATCCTCCCCGGGGCTGGGGCTCCGGGGCTGGCCCTCGGGGGCCCGGGCTTGGGCCAGGTAAAGGGAGATACGTTCGTTGAGGGTGCGGCGGAGCCCGCGGTGGTTATCCAGAGCCGAGGCGAGGGCGATATCGGTGCAGGCGTCCCCGGAGAACTCGGCGGCACATTTAGGAAGCGACAGCTTGGTGCTGATGGTGAAGGGCTGCACCTTCCTCGCTGTGCTGCCGGACATCCTCACCCTCCCCGCCGCCGCCCGGGCACCACGGGGGGAAGCAGCACCAGCAGCAGCACCGCGGGGGACCCTCGCTGTCCGCTGATGGAGGAGACCGCCCGGGCGGCGCCGGCTCCTTCCCCGGGGCGGGCGGCGGCGGCGCTCAGCGGGGCGGCGGGGGCAGCGGCGCGGGGGGCGGCCCGGCTCCCATGGCCGTCCGGTCTCTGCTGCTTGCGGACGGACGAGCGGGCGGGCGGACGGACGGACGGACGAGCGGGCGGACCCTCCGCCCCCGCCCTGCCCGGGTCCCTCCTCCTCCCGAGGCGGGGAGGGAGGGGGATGCGCCTTTCCCTTCCCTCAGTCGCCCGCGGTCCTGCGCGGGGGGAGCAGGCAGAGCAGGCAGGTGAGCAGGGCCCGGCGGCTCTCCCGGGAGCGCAGCCGGCGGCCCAGGCGGCGGAGCGGCGGCAGGAGGCGGGCGCGGGCCAGCGGCAGCAGGCGGGCGAGCAGAGCGCGCAGGAGCGGGGCGGCCAGCGGCGGGGCGGGCATGCTGGCCCCCGGCTCTGCTGCCCCCCCGAGATGCGGGAGAGCTGGCAGACCCCTCCGCCCCACAACCCTAACCCGCCCCGAGGTGCCTTGGAGGATCGGAGGGTGAAGAGGAGTTCTGTAGGATTTGGATGTTCTGGGAGCGGGGGGCTGCTCTCCTCCCCACCTCTTTGCCTGGTCGCTCTTACCCTCCTTGGGATCCTTCCCAGACACTGTTCAGCCCTTTCTCCCACAAGAGTCGGTACTCCTCAGTTCCACCAACGTGGATGTGCCACCAGCCCAAATGGCAGGACCAGCTCCAGAGCAAGGGACAACAACAAAAAACCCCCCAGCTGTCCATTTAAATGTCCCCTCCTCCCAGGCCAGACACATGCTCCCTGTAAGTGATACTGGTCTTGAGCCCTGGACCCCCCATTTGTCAGGGTGGCGATGCTGGGGGAAGAAGGGGGGAGAGGGAGGAACAACATCTGCCCACCACAGAAATGTGGGCTGGCAGGACCGGGTCCTGTTTCACTCCAATGCTTCACTGAAGCCCCTGAGCAGGCAGCTGGGTCCAAAATACGCTCGCCTGTCATTCTCTGCCAGCACCAGCAATTGCCACCCTACTCCCACAAGGGCCAGGAATGCTGACCGGGAGGACTGCCAAGGGGTGCGGCAAGGGATGCCCCAGGGCACGAAGCACCAAGGAGCAGATGGGGCTCTCCCCTGGGGAAGAGCTGTGATGTCTCCACATGGAGCCCCAGAGCAGTGTCCTGTGCCTTCCAGCTGTGCTCCCAAGCTGAGCCTGCATGGGGCAAGCAGCCAGGGGCCAGCAGAGCAGGGGGACACAAGCTAGCCAGGGTGAGGGCGCAGGCAGGAAGGTCCATGGCTCACATTTGTGCCCTTCCGCTTCCCTCCTGCACCTAACCTTTGTTTTGTTCTTGGTGGCTGTCTGGCTCCATTTCCTTCCCTTGTTGTTCCCTTCAAAAAAAACCCTGCCAAGGTCCTACTCTTGGCTCCCGCTCAAGCAGAATTTAGGAGAATGAACAGACACAAGGGACTGAAAGCTACTGCTCCCTCTCCCAGCCTGCCTGATGCAAGCTGTCCCTTGCCCAATGAGTCCCATCCAAGGGCGGTAAGTTCAGCCAGGGTGACCTTTCCCAGCCCTGTGGATTTCTCTTTCGGGGAGCCAGCCATGGATGAGGAAAGCAGGCTGGCCGTGCCTCAGCACAGAGACACCATGTGCCAAAATGAGAAACAGCTCCCCAACGGCTCAGCTCCAGGCCTGGGCACTGCAAGGGCCGGGGCTGACGTCAGCCCCTTGGGACTGGCCTCTTGGAGGCTCCCGGAGGCTTCTGGGCTCCGGGTCTGCTGCGGTCCACGGGCTCCGGCACAGGCGCGGTGCTCAGCTGTGTGCTGCCGCTAGCCCCACGCCAACGGTGTTATGGGAAGTGGGAAGAGCTGGGGCGAAGGAAGCAGAAGCCAAAACTTTGCTGCAGCTGTGGCAGGGTTTACGCTTCCCTGGGAGGGAGCTTCTCCCCTTTTATCGGGGAGGCTGTGAGCGCGGTGCTTGGCCTGGTCTTGAGACTCCCGGGTTCGCTGGGCTGCAGCTGACCCTGGGTAAGTAGCTGCCTGCTTGGTGCCTCGATTTTCCCAGCAGTACAGCCCCAGGGGGAATGTCCCCTCCCTGTACAGAGGGCTCTTGCAGTGTCCCACCTCGAAGTGGGCTGGGATGAACAGTGTGGTGTCCCTGGTCAGCGGTAGTGACCGCAGTGATGGGGGACAGCAGAGATCTTTTTCCCCAAGGAGCCTTACCTATTCCTAGAACAGACCCTGCCTGAGCCGGGGAAACCACCCATCCTACCGTGCCTCCCCAGGGAATCCTGTCCTCTGGTCCCACGGGGAAAGGGAGGTGCCAGCCAGGTGCGGAGGTGTTTATGGGGACGTTGTGTCTGAGCTATGCAAGGGTGGAGTGGGGGTGGAAAATCCCTTGGGAACAAAGGGGCTTCAGTGCAGCCTCTGCAGAAACCCGCACCTTCCCGAGAGCAATCGCAGGTGAGGGCAGGAGGGGTTACCCTGCTGCGAGAGCCAGGGACTTGCAACATACCAGCACGGGGTGGAAAGTGGGGCAGGACTTGTTTGTCGAGCTCTTGGGACTCGTAAAGAGGCAGATTTTTGTCTCTGCCAAAAATGCAGAGATGTTGCCGAGCCCCTTTCCCCATCTGGAAGGTCAGGGGCTTTAGCCTCCTTTCAGAGCTGGGCAAAAGCACAGCCCAGGGGGGTGGAGGGACCTCACCCTGCTGCTCTGGTGAGCCAGGCACAGAGCTGGGAAGAACAGGGACCGTGTACCCCTCTGCAGCACTTATTTCTCTCAGGTGGTCAGCTAGCAGCTGGACATCAGCAAACGCAGAGCAGGAGATGCCCCTGGGTGGGTGGAGGTGGGTGCAGGGTCCCAGGAAGCCTGCGGACAGAGCACCGCTGGTGATGGCAGAGCAGGGCTGGGAGCAGGCCAGCTGCAGGGGCTGTCCTTGGGGTGGTGGCAGGACTGCGCAGAACTGTCCTCTTGTCTTCTCCTCCCTGCAGTCCCAAAGCCCTGGGGATTTGGTTTGCCCAAAGCCCAGCCCTGTCCTTCCTGCTGCTGAGCAGGGGTGAGCTCACAGCCCTCGCATCCTCGGGGCAGATCCTGGGGCTGGAGCCATGCGGTGCCTCCATCTCCCCTGGGAGATGACAACCCTCTGGGAGACCTCCTTGGAGAAGTCCTGGGAGCTAACAGAAATGGGAGGGGAGGGGGTGATGAGAGATGGACGAGCATCCTTTCTTTGAGATCTCAGGTCTTTGGCAGGGTCCAAAGAGGGTGTGAGTGGTGGGGACACTGGTGGCACCCGAGGACCCAGCCTGCGCAGGAGGACCGTGAGCCATTCCTGCCGGGGAGGGATGCAAGTGCTATAAATAGTTTGTTTAACACACCGTGGCCAGGCCCTGGAAAGCCCCGGCCATGCACATTCCCTGTGGCTTGCGCTCAGACGGCAGCTGCTGAAAAAGGCTGAATCCAGCAGCTGCCACCCAGTGCTCCCGGCCCCCGCCCCACGCCCCCAGCCCTCCCGCTCCCCTCGGGGTGCAGCTGAGCCCATGGCATCCCTTGGCACGGGCGCTGAGGCTCACAAAGGAAGGATGCTCCCACCACCCTGCTGCTGGTGCCGGGGGGTGAGGATGAGGATGGGCAGGGGGCTTTCCTTTCTGACAGCCCTTGCAGCAGAGGGGACACTGCCAAGCCTGGCTGGGAGTTGCGAGGACACGCTGGTGGCAGCTGCTGCCTACACATGTCCCCTTGGCTGTGGCTGTCCCCAGCCCCAGCACGGGATGCTGGGGTGGGCCATGGCCCCCCGCCCACCGGCTGTGCTCACACAAAGGCCCCTTGTGCCCACAGGAATGACATTCCTGCGGCCGCGGGGCACAGCAAAGCACAGCCGAGGGGGCGATGGGGCCAGAGCCCGGCTGCCGGGGCAGCTGGTGGGGCCAGGTGGGGACGGGCTGTGGTCCTGCCCCCCCAGCCCTCGTGCCTGGAGGACGGACACGAGCAGCTGGTGGGGACCCCTGGGGTGGGCAGGTGGCTGTAGGAGGCAGGGACACAGGGTGTGGGGTGAGGGAGGGGATGCTATCATACTGGGGAGTGGGAGCAGCGGTGCTGTGCACCCATGGGTGCTGCCTGCCCACCCTGTGCCCTCCCACCCAACGCAGACCTGCGGACTGGGGGGGGGAAGCTGGGAGCAGGCTGGGTCTTGCTGGCTAGTGCCCATGGCAAGGCAAACGCGACACCAAGAGCAGCTTTGGCCACATCTGGTCCCCACCCCTCTTGCTCCTTACCTTACACCAGCATTTAAGGACTTTGTTGGGCTTCCTCCTTTGCAAAGAGGGGGACAAGCCATGCTACTCCTTGTGGCATTTAGCTGGCAGCTGGGGACCCACCACCTGCCGACCCCCCGCCGATACTGGTCTGCCAGCTGCCAGTTTAGCAAGGAAGGCATCTGCCAGCTGGCGCCGAGAGGGAGGGAGGGAGGGGGCTTCTCGTAAGGCCACGCCAGCGGCGCCTGTCATCCCAAAGCCGGGGCATCACCCTACAATCGGTCCTGTGTGTGCACGATGGGGCCCCACAGCTGGGACAGCGATGACAGCCCTGCGTGCTTGCCCCTGTGTCCCGTCCCCTCCCCAAGCCCCTGTTTCCCAAGAGCTTTGGGGTTGCATGGAGAAGTGGGGAGCCCCCAGTACCCCCACCCCAGCAGCTCAGCTCACAGGTAGCCGCAAGCCAAGTGCAAGTAGCAAGGTCCCGTACCTTGTGTAGTCCCTTTCTAGGGTCCAGAGCTCCAGGCTGCCCTCCCACCCACTTCATGATGAACTCCATCCTATCCATTTGGACCCTTTTTCCTTCTCCAGCTCCCCCAAGACACCTTTAAGAGCAGACCCCAGCAGTGCTACCAGCAGAGGACACCTTGGCAAGGGGCTTGACTCTGCATCTCATCCCCCTCTAAATCCACATCACGGTGAGCAGAGGGACGATGTGACCTCCCCCCAAAATCACTGCCTGGGTCACAGGTCCAACAGATCTCAGTTTATTCTCGGAGTGCACAGTGAGCGGGGTGAGGAAGCGGAGCTGCCGGGCAGGCAGCAGTGGTTATTGCTGCAGGTACATCCTCCAGCGACGACAGGGCTCTGGGGGAAGCTAAATGCCTGCCTGCCTGCCTCTGCAGGGCAAAGGATGGGCTGTCACCCACCGCCAAGCTGGAGCCACCCCGTTACCCCAGAAGAAGATGAGGGGAGTGGAGGAGCACAAACTGCAAATTCGTTGGCACCGGCGCCCACCCGCACTGGGCAAAGGAACCCAAGGGAAGAGGAGAGCGTAACAGTGTGGGAGGGAAAGGGAAAGGGGAAAAAACCCCAACTGTGTGCAGAACACCTCCCCAGACCACCCCCCCTCCTCTCTGGGAGAAGGCATCGCCTCTTGGGTGCTGGCCCCCCCAGCCCTGGTGTGGGCTGTAAGCAGGGGCAGCAGATGCCCCAGGAGCTCCCAGGGATGGGGAGGGAGGTGAAGCTGCTGTGCCCGTGGTGGCATTGCTGTGCCCATGTGGAATCACAGAATGGTTTGGGTTGGAAAGGACCTTAAGAATCATTGAGTTCCAACCAGGGACACCTCCCACTAGCCCAGGTTGCTCAAAGCCGCATCCAGCCTGGCCTTGAACCCCTCCAGGGATGGGAAGAAAGGAGGTTCTGCTGCGCTAGAGGGTGGCAGGTGTTCAGGTGGTGGGGGACCCCCAGACATTCAGTGCTTAGGCTGCAGGGCTTGGCCCAGCGGTGGGGCACAGGCAGGGGCAGGGAGGTGGGAAGATGTGTTGAAGGCCACGGCAGGAAGAGCCGGTGGGCTCCATGCTTTGGTCGTGCTTAGTGGTGATGAGTGCAGTGCAAGGGCTCCAAGAAGAAGAGTCTGGCTCTTCCTTCTCCCAGAAGGCTGCTCTTGCCTGAGCAAGGCAAGGTGTGTGTGGAGACAGGCAACACGTGCCAGCGGGGATGGACAGCACTAGAGCAAGCGATATGAGTCCCCCCTCTCTTCCCCCTGCAGCTCCTGCCTCTCCCTGCTCTGTAGCCAGCCTCCCGCCTGTCCCTTCCCTCCTGCCCAGCTCGGCGCAGGAGCACACAGGTACCCGTGCTGCTCACCCTCCTCCTGTTCTGGGCTGGGCAGAGAGGAGGGGGGCAGTGGGAAGAAGCTCAGCCCAGAAGAGGAGAAGGGCATCGCCTGCCTGCCCTGACCCCTGCTCCACCGGAGAGGGTGGTGTGAGGCTCGCAGGGAGGCAGGGCTGGTGGCTCAGCGTGGGATAGAGCAAGGGGGGAAGAGTATCCTGTGTCCACAGATCCCAGGGGAGGCACTTGGAGGGGTCCTGGCCCGCCGGGGTGTCCCAGCCGCAGCAGATCTTTCGCGGTTCCTAGCCACACATCGTCAGCAGCAGCCACTGGGAAGGAGAGGGAGAAGGGATGAGCAGGACCTGGTGCATTTTTAACATGCCCTCAGGTGTCAACTTTGACAGCCCTCCAAGAAACAAGAGAGCCCGCAGCAATCCTGTTTTCTCATCTTGGTTGTTTTAGGGGTTCTTTCCCAACCCAAGAGTCTGGAGGGCTTTCTACCACTGCCCCATTCACCCCAGCGCCTTGTCCCCTTGTCTCCCACCCCCAGTCCCACTGGGCTGAGCTCTCACCTCAGAGAGGTTCATGACAGCAGTGCCAGTGCCTTCGGAGTCCATGCTGCGGAAGAACCCTGCAGGGCCACAAAGAGCAAGGTGAGCAACGCGTCCCTCTGTCCCCGTCCTCCCTGCCCCACTGCCACCACTCACTGAACATGGTCTCCAGCTTCAAGAGGCAGCAGACAAAGTTGTCAAAGTCCACACCCATGCTGTCGTCTGCATAGCGGGCCACCACCACCTGATGCAGCTTGTTGTTCAGCTTGAAACCTGCGAGGCAGAGAGCAGTCAGCACCCCAGGGAGGCAGGAGAGGAGGGGGTCACTAGGGAAGTCCATGTCCCCACTCGAAAGGGCCACCAACCCATCCAAGGGCACCATGCCCAGCCTTGGCAGGAAGAGGGGATGCTCTCCCTGGAGCCAAATGGCTGCTCAGCTCACTGATCAACCCCAGGCCTCTGCTTCACCAGGATGGGACCCTGCAGGTCGGTGGAGGACAGAGGCTGGGACCACCTTGTGTGTGTCCCCAACTCCAAGGCTCCAGCACTTGGCACAGCTGGGATGGAGAGAGCCCAGCACAGACACGGGCCACATCCCGCTACGACAGGTTGGCTCCAAGCATGCAATGTAGGCTGGTTTCACTCTTCTCCAGCTAGCTGGGACAGGGCTCCAAGCACATGAATCCCCCTCCCCAGCCTCCAGCCCCCAGCCCCATCCTTCTCCAGACCTACCGGCCGACTCCAGAGCCATGCGCATCTCATAGGAGCTCATGGTGCCTGACTTATCCAGGTCATACTGGCGGAAGATCGTCTGCAAGAACATCACAGAGGACATGAAGGCCAGGCTCTCCTCTGGCCTCCGCCCTGGCTGTCCCCTCACCCTGTTGGCCCAGGAGGGGTGCTACCCCTCTGCAGTGTGCCGTGCCCCCCCCAGCTCCTCACCAGCCAGCTCCGGATCTTGTTCCACAGGATCTGGAACTCCACCAGCCCGAGGCGGGCACTGCCATCTTTCTGGGGAGCAGGGGGTCAAGAAAAAAGCAGCCAGCAAAGTGGGTGGCATAAAGGCAAAGCCACCAGGTCCCAGCCACCTGGGGCGAGAAAAGCCTGGCCACGCTTGGCTTGCCCAGTTTTCCCCCCAACTTCCCTTCTCCTGGAGCATCGGCAAGATCAGAGCCTGCAACCCAGCAGGGAAAGTGCAACGCTGCCGTGCCACTCCCCGGGAGCAGCTGTGGTCCTTGGCCCTTTCCAAAAAAACTGCTGCTAAAGCCCAGGGGTGTAGGGCAGGAAGCCCTGAAGCCACAAGGACCCCTTCCTTCCTTCTTTCCCCTGGGTGAACAGCCTTGGCATGGCCGGAGAGCTAAGCCCCAGCTCCCACGGAGAAGTCTTGCTGCCGGCAGGCTGAGCACCAGGGAAGCTGCCCACAGCACCAGGAGGATACATCCATCAGGTTGACCATGTTGCGGCAGGAGTCCATGCTGAACCCATCCGTCTTCAGGTCTTTGTCTGAGGAGGAAGAAGAAGGTTCAGCATGTGCATCAAAACCCAACCTGCTGGGTCACAGGGAACAAAGGGTGGGAAGGATGGTGCTTACGTCTGGCAATGACTCTGTTCAGGATAGTCCGGAGCTCGAAGACGCTGATTTCCATGTCCTGCAGCAGAAGCAGAGCTAGCAGCACCTCTTGCTTCCTCTCCACCCCACTTGTGGCCATCGCCCTCCCCGACCCGAACACCTCTGCCTCAGTCCCAAACCTTCAGGGTGCCATTGCATTTCCTGCACGCCCAGAAGAGTTTGGGCACGGCTGGATGCCCCTTCCCCAAATCTGCTCCCATCACACCACCCCGGGGTAGCTGGGCTGAGCCGCGGCAGAGATGGATGTGTCTGCAGGACTGGACTGAGCAAGCGTGGGGTGGGCTGGAGCTCTCGTGGCCAGGGGTCCCCTCCCATCCCCTCCCCAGCCCAGGGCTCCCCAGAGCTTGCTGCAGCCATACCCACCTCCCCTGCCAGCTGCTGGAACATGTTCTTGAAGCCATCCTCTATGTCATCCTCGGTTATTTCCTCCTGGGGTGACGCAGGCCAGAAAGAAGAGGTTAGCGGTCCAACCTGGGCTCTGCCCTGCCTCCAGGGTCAGCAAACCCAAAGTGGAAGGGAAGCTCTTCTTTGTTCTTCTTCTCATCTTTGTTACATCCCACATCCCCATCACCTCGACCCTGCCAGCCCCTCTCCAGCCACAGTGACATCCCAAACCCAGGCCACCCCCTCCTGCCTGCAGCTCCCCCTCCCAAGCCCCAGAGCTTCAGCACCACCTGAACCCCAGCAGCAGCTCCTACCTCATCGGCCAGATCTGCGGAGATCTCCTCGTCCAGCTCTCTGGGGGCAGAAAGGAGGAAACCAAAGCGATGAGCAGGGTCCCCAGCCAGCAGGCTGCCTACGGTGGGGACGTGTCCCACCGCTCACAGACACAGGGCATCCCCTGGCCAGGCAGGGACTCACTCTGTGTCTGACTGCTTCTCGGTGAAGACTCGCAGGATGAAGTCAGCCTCCTTGTGCGGCTCAAAGGTGGAGGGCACAACGATGTACTCGCCGGGGGGCAGCCGGATCTGGTTGCTCACCTCCCGCAGGTTGATGAAGGTCTCAGACCGTGCCCGCGACTGGTTTCGCAGGAAGAAATCCTTCTTCAGGTGCACATTCTGGCTGCCCTGGGCCTGGGGGAACGAATGCGTTTGTGGACCATAACCCCACAACAGGGGGGATCCACATCCCCATCACCTCTGGCCACCCCAGCAGGAGCCATCCCTCCTGCACAGAGGTGCCCGGCACCCACTAGCACCCAGCCACCCCAGCACGGTGGGAGCTCCCACACCACTGCGTGCACGTGTGTGCGTGCGTGTTCTTTAATATTAATCCCTTCCTGCCCACTCTTGCACTTGGTAGGCATCGGCAGCTCAGGACGTACCTCCTCAGGAACCTGCAAGGAGGGGAGAAAGGGGAAAAAAAAAAAAAATCAGAATCCTAGCACCTGCCCCCATCCCTGGGAACATGGGGAGCAGGGGACAGGGGACATTAACCCAGCCAAAGCAGGTGGGAAGTTTCTTTGAGGACCGGGGTGCCAGGTGTAGGCAGGACTGAGCTGGTCCCAAGGATGCAGCATCGGGGGGGACAGGGGTTACCTCGTAGACAGCAAAGCCGATGGTGTGCATGTCGCCGCCCACCCGCCGCTCCCGCCGCCGGTGCTTCTGCATCAGAGCCACCAGGAAGCTGCAGGCCACCTCATCGTCCCCAGGGTCATCATCTTCTTCCAGCAGCTTGATCTTAAACTGGGGGTTGATCCAGAATGTGGCTGGGAGGAAGAGGACGTGTGGATGAGACACCTTGGCTCCATCATCCTGCCAAGAGTGGAGATGCAGGGAGGGGGGAGAGGTACCTGGGTGATTCCTGCAGCCCCCGGCGGTGCTCCCCCGGCGCCACGTGCCCTCGAAAACCTGCGTGTGCCACCGGCTGAGCTCGTCCTTGGTGAGGGCATCAGGGGTCAGGTTGCAGATCTCCAGCCGGGAGAACTCCCTCATGAAGTCCCGGAAAGACATCCTGCGGGAAGCAGGCAGAGGCTGAGGCCAGGGCACTGCTGGGAGGGAGGGAGGAGAGCAGCTCCGGACCCAGCCAGAACTTTGGGAGAATTAAATGACAGCAAGATCTTTCACTCTGAGCAGTTATTGCTCATTTAAAGGTGACTGCTGGGTTTGGGGAAGAAGGGATGTTTGCCCTTCCTCGATGTTTATTTTGCATTTAGTTGGGCTGAATTTCCTTGAAGGGAGGAAAATTATTAACCAGATCAGATGAGAAAACTCCAGCAGAGCCCAGCTCGTAAAGGCAGGTCACACGTTTTAGGTGAAGCAGGACTGCAGGATGCCTCCCCAGCTCCTCTGCTCCTTCCCAGGCGGGCTGCTACAGAAGAGCAGCACTTTGCTCCGGCACTCACCAAAACTCTCCATCTTCCATCTTCAGCTGCAGCTCTTCCCTGTCACCAGGGTCAATGTTGTCCCACTCGGAGGAGCTGGAGTGGCAGGAGAGAGACCATGAGATGAGGATTACTCAAGGTAAATCGAGAGTGCATCAGAGCTGGCCCTCAACTGCCCTCCTTGCTGATATAAAGGGCAGGGAACGCTGTGAACTTCCCCTCGGCAGTGCCGTGCACTCGATTGCTGTGTGTGCAATGCCCGCTGACCTGCCAGCGGTGGGACTGAAGTGCCATCTGTCCAACTCACCCATCGCTCCAGGCTCCAGTCCACTCCACCTGGCCCCAGGGGTTCCTGATGCGGATGAGCTGTTCCTGCTGACCCCGGTAGTTCACCTGCCGGCCACCAGACACAGGAAGGTGAGCCCATGCCACTGGCCAGGTGATTTTATTGCTATTACAGTCTCACAAAGCCAACTCACGTCTCTGAAGGCGGTGACGGAATAGGCGTGGCCCTTCACCAGCTTCTTGAAGGTCACCGCTTCCATATCAAAGGCACTTGTGATCTGAGGAAAATGGGCAAAGCTCCAGTGAATATGATTAAATTCATGTAGACCTATCCCTACTCCTTCCCTCCACCATGTAGAGCATGCCCCTTGCTTTGCACCGCTCCAGCCGAGAGAAGCAGCAGGTACCAGCACTCTCTACTCAACGCTGCTGGCTGAGGACAATGTAAAGACACTTTCCCAGGAAGAACACCATCAGGGAACCACCCAAACTTCAGAAAGCAAGAAAAGTATTTCATGAGAGGGAACAAATGGAAAACCCTCCTCCAGATAATTCTAAGATGCTGACGTAAGACATGGCCAGAGCAATGGTCAATACTCGTTTGAGTACTGAAGACCCTCGTCCAATAGCCCACGCCTGAGATGGACATCCCCGCTCCATCCGAAGAAGCCCGTTCCCAGAAACTGGGCTGCAGCCCCACCTGCTGTGCCCCACTGGCTCTGGAAAGGGTGCTCTGCTCAGAGGGAAAAATAACCGCCTGACCCATGTCCCAGCAAGGGGACTGCTGGCACGATCTCGGGCTGCGAGGGCTCACTTTGGCCATCGCTGGGGCAGAGCCTCTGGCTCATCCCCACGCACCACTTACGTCGATGGAGCAGCCCAGCAGGGACCCCCTCTCCAGCGCCTTGCGGATGATGTGGCCCATGTTGCGCGGAGGCCGCTTGAGGTCGTACATCTCCGCCACGCCGCCGGTGAAGTCCTCGAAGCCCTCGGTGGTGCTGCCTCCCGAGAGCGCCTCGTAGCAGCCGTTCAGCCTGAGCATCATCCGGCAAGAGGGACACAGCAGGTGACAAGGACGTCACACACTGCTACTCCCCAGGCACCCAGCACAAGCAGAGCCAGGGACAGAAGAGACCCCCTCTCCCCAGCCCCGCACAGCGAGGTGCCCTGTCCCCTGCCCGCCCACCCACCCGCCACGGGGGTACCCACTTGGCATAAGCCTTCTCCAGCAAAGCGCTCCAGAACTCGGTGCACTCCGCCGAGTGTACGAACAGCAGCTCCCCGTCCTTGGTGGGCAGCTGGTCGTCCACCACCACGTCCACCCACTCACCGAACTGCCAAATCTGGGGAAATCAGGGGAGAGTGGGGTGAGCTCAGAGCATCGTATGAACTTGCTCATCCCTACCCCAGGGGGATGTCCTCAGCCCACCACCCTCCTTCCCAGCACTAGCCGTGGAGGGCCAGGAGCTCCCAGCCCACCTGGAAGTGGAAGATGCCGGCATAGTCCTCCTGGAAGCTCTGCCCGTGGGGCACCACGCGGTGCAGGAGCTCCTCGTTGAGCGTCAGGGAGCCGATGGCAGCCAGCAGCCAGCAGTCGCCTGGGGAAGGAGAGGACATCAGCGTGAGCACCCACCACCTCCCTCGCTTTGGGGGCAGAGGGTGGATGTGTAGGAGGCCACGGTGTGCTCTCCTTGCAAATGTTTGGGGCTCAAAAAAAGCACATGGAGAAACCAGAGAGGGTCCAGCGGACAAACAGGGCTCAGGGATCCAGGCTTGTTCAGCCTGTCTCAGAGAGAAGCGTTAGCTCTTGGCAGCAGGGAACAATCCTCCCTGACCTGGAGCCTGGGGCCAGACCACCACGTATGGTCAGCACCAACAACCCCCTCCTGCAGCCCTTTATCCAGACCCTCCTGGGGCTCCTTCGTGTGGGTGCTCTCCACATCTCAGTGAGTTCTGCAGTGGAGTCACACTTTGCATTTAAAAAAACCCCACATTTTATCAAGCAAGAGGTTTAATGCTGCTGCTCTGGCTTCTCAAATTGCAAGAAACACCACCGTGCTTTTCCTTCCAAGACCTCTGAACCACAAGTGCTGCTCCAGGCTAGCACCGCGCTTCTAATTCTTTGCCCTGGTCTTTCCTTTCTCTTTTGCCTTTGAAGCCTGTCACACCTTAGCCTTGAGCCTGGATAACCTGTACTGGGCTGTGGTTTGACAAAACAGCATTTCAGACTTTTTAATGACCAACTGAAAACCACTGCAGCGCTCAGGGCTGTTAGGTGCTCCCGTTACCGCCTCAAGTTTGTTCTAATTACGGGATGCATCCAATGTGGTCAGCCCTGAACCAGCGGGCTATGTGTGCTAGCAACACAATACTCCTCATCAAGTGCCCAACTGGATCCAAATCACGACGACGCTCTTGGTGGTACCCAGATCTCGTTCTGATGACCACGAAATCCCAGCTGCCAGCCCTGCCAGCCTGCCCAGCCCATTAATGCTGCTCTCCTTGTCTCAGTGCCTTTGCCTTGGGAGACACCCCTGGAGCAATGACAAATCATCGCTCGTACTCCGTAGCTCTCCTCTCAATTCCCTTCTGCCACGCCGCGGTGCTTCGCAAACACTGTGTCATGACCAGCACATCCTCACCTCAGCTTGTTACTGTCATCCAGATGCCATCCCTCACCATTTACCAAAGCAGGGAGCTCTTTGGAGCAGCTCCTGGTGTTGCTTTGAGCGTGTGTCAGTGTTGTGGTTTGACCCTGGCTGGCAGCAAAACACCACAACAACCGCTCGCTCACCCTCCCTCCTCCCAGGGATGGAGGAGAGAATTATAGGGGTGAGGGGAAAAGAGACTCATGGATTGAGATAAGAACAATTCCATAACTAAACTACAGTATTATTGGAAATAAGAATAATGATAATAATAACAGTAATATATACAAATACACAAATGAGTGATATACAGTGAAACTGCTCACCACCCAATGACCAAGGCTCAGCCCATTCCTTGCTAATGATCTCAGAGCAGGGAGAGTCCCAAAACTGGATTTCCAGAAAGGAGATAAGAGCCCGAGCATCCGAGAGACTGAGAGCTGACCAAGAGAGCGAGAAGACCCCAAAAGAGGGGCAACCCAGAAAGAGCCGACCCAGAGAGAAAGAGCACTTCCAGACAGAGCCTCATCTATAATACCGTGCATGATATGCAATATGTCGTTGGCCAGTTTGGGTCTCAGTCCTAAACCTAAGGTCGAATCCTGGGCTCGTAACTGGGGCTGTGCTCCCTCCCAGCTTCTCCTGCCCCTGCAGACACGGGCACAGCAGAGAAGCTGGAAAGTCCTTGACTATCCTGGCAACAGCTATAAACATCAGTGTGTGATCAGCTTCTCCTCAGCACAAATCCATAACACAGCCTCACACCAGCTGCTGTTAAAAAAGTTAACTCTGTCCCAGCTGAAACCAGGACTATCAGGTATGGATCCACCCAACATCTCCCCTGATGTTAGCGTGCTCAAGCTGTGCACACATCAACCCATTTCCACGGAGCCTTAACCTAAAGCCACCAGGAGACACAGGGCACCCCCCACCTTCCAGCTTCCACCGCGCTAAATGGGAAGCGATCCTTCGGTACGGAGATGGTTGTGCAGAGGCTGGCATGAAAATGTGCTGTGCAGGCCTGGGGACAGGGGCTGTGAAACTGGTCCACTCTCAAAATTTACACAAACACCTCTTCTCCAGCCCTGCCAACCATCCCCAGCCACTGTTCTCCAGACCAAGGTCAGGGGACAGAGCTCCAGCACTCACCCAGAGCTCCCTGGCAGATGTCCGTCCGGGTTGCACCGCCAACGATGAACTGAGGGTCATCCACTAATTCCTGCAGGAGGAGGAGAGAATCAGATGTTGGTGCTGGATCTCGGCAGGGCCTGGGGGACTGGCACCCACGGCAGCTCTGGTTCAGCAGGATGGGTACATCTTGGGTCCCCAAGAGATGCACCCCACCTGCCCTCTGCCAGGGAAACCTGCTTGGCTGCAACGCCAAGGCCATCACGGTGAGGCAAGGCAAGATCTTCTGCTGTAGCCATGGGAGGACATGGCTCAATAGAAAAATGGCATTCCCCTTCCACTTGTGCCACCCTCAAAAGCNCCTGCCAACCATCCCCAGCCACTGCTCTCCAGACCAAGGTCTGGGGACAGAGCTCCAGCACTCACCCAGAGCTCCCTGGCAGATGTCCGTCCGGGTTGCACCGCCAACGATGAACTGAGGGTCATCCACTAATTCCTGCAGGAGGAGGAGAGAATCAGATGTTGGTGCTGGATCTCAGCAGGGCCTGGGGGACTGGCACCCACGGCAGCTCTGGTTTGGCAGGATGGGTACACGGTCCCCAAGAGACGCACCCCACCTGCCCTCTGCCAGGGAAACCTGCTTGGCTGCAACGCCAAGGCCAACACGGTAAGGCAAGGCAAGATCTGCTGTGGTCATGGGAGGACACGGCTCGATAGACAAATGGCATTCCCCTTCCACTCGTGCCACCCTCAAAAGTCCCAGTCACCATGGGTGACACATCCATGCTGTGACACCTAGAAGCAGTGACACAGCCCACCCGTTCTGCTGCCCAGGGCCTGCTAGACACGATGCTTCTCTGAGCACGCGTGGGGCATTGCTCTCGCCCCTTGGGAAAGGAGGCTGGGAAGCACTCGAGGGGCTCAGAGCACCCAGAGGAGTGGGCCAGCACCAGCCTGCAGCACGGCAGACCACATCAGTGCAGACATCGTGGGGCAGGGACACCAGCCCAGCCCAAGGAGAAGCAACACTCACCGACGGACGCTTCCACTCCACCCCTCGTGTCTTGCTGGAGTGTGGCCCCAGCTCCTTGAACCCGAGGGCAGTGGGGCCGGCTGGGAATTGGGGGTCCCTAAAGAGGGTGCCGCTCTCAATGCACTGCTGTTTGAGAGCCTCGTAGTCCTGGTTGAGGTACTTGATGGCGTTGTTATGTTGGCCAAGCCCCTCGGCCCTCAGGCGGTCCCTCTGCACACGAGCAGCCATCCCGCCAAAGGGCATCATAGCCAGGCACCGGCAGCGCTACCTTCGGCTCCGCTCCCTGTAACGAAACGGGAATGGCCGGGCTGGGGCAGGGCTGGGGACTGTGCGCTCCCTGGGGACATCAGCCATTCCACACAGCGCCGGGCTCGGAGGCAGGGTCCCCAGTCCCCATAGCAGGGACCTTCCCTGCCAGCATTGCCCTGGGACAGTGACCAGAGCCAGCACACACAGCATCCCCAGCGTGGGCTACGCGCCAAGAGGACCCCTCCCCAAATCACAGAATGTGTTGTAGTTCGACCCTGGCTGGTAGCGAAACTCTACGACAACCGCTCGCCCAGCCTCCCAGGGATGAGTGAGAGAATTAAGGGGGTGAAGGGAAAAGAAACTTATGAGTTGAACATAATATATAATATTAGAACATATATATATAACAATATATATAAGAACAATTTAATAACTAAACTACAATACTACAGGAAATAGTAATAATTATGATAATAATAGTAATATATACAAATATACAAATGAGTGATACACAGTGACACTGCTCACCACCCGATGACCAAGGCTCAGCCCGCTCCCAGGTAATGATCCTGGAGCAGGGAGAGTCCCAAAACCACAATCCCGGAATGGAGATAAGAGCCCAAGTGACTGAGTAGAGGACCCTGAGAAAGGGGTGACCCAGAGCAAGACAACCTGGAGCAAGAGAGAACACTTCTGGACAGAGCCTCATCGATATACTGGGCACAACGTGCATGATATGGAATAGACCATGGGCCAGTTGGGGTCTCAATCCTAGACCTAAGGTAGAATCCTGGGCTGGTAACTGGGGCTGTGCTCCCTCCCAGCTTCTCCTGCCCCTGCAGACACGGGTACAGCAGAGAAGCTGGAAAGTCCTTGACTGTCCTGGCCACAACTATAAACACCAGTGTGTTATCAGCCACTTTCTCAGCACAAACCCAAAACAGCCTGACACCAGCTACTGCAAAGAGAGTTAACTCTGTCCCAGCCGAAACCAGAACAAATCACAGAATGGTTTGGGTTGGCAGGAACCTTAAAGACCATCGAGTTCCACCCCCTGCCATGGGCAGGGACACCTCCCACTAGCCCAGGTTGCCCAAAGCCTCATCCAGCCTGGCCTTGAACCCCTCCAGGGATGGGGCATCCACAGCTTCTCTGGGCAACCTGGGCCACTGCCTCACCACCCTCACAGGGAAAAATTTCTCCCCCATATCTAACCTGAATCTCCGCTCTTTCAGCTGCAGCCCCGCCCTGAGCCACAGCCCCGCAGCCCCGCTGTCTTTGGGGGACACGGGGGGCGCAGAGGCTCCGAGGGCCGGCAGCCAGGCAGCCGTCCCCGCTGGGAGGAAAAGCCGAGCCCGGAGGAATTCAGCCACTTCCCGCCCCCAGCAGCCGCTCCCCCGGGCGCAGCTTCCCCGGGCCCGGCTCCTCCTCGCCCGTCGCAGCCGGGAGGCGTCAGCGGCCGCCCCGCAGCGTGTCTCGGCCCCGGCGCCGCGCCCAGTCCCTCCGCAGCCGCCCCGGGTGCCTGGGCTCTGAGTCAGGGGGCGGACCGGGAGGGGCCGGGGAGGGCAGGGAAGGGTTGGGCGAGCCCCAGCTCCCCTCCTTGCCCCCTGCTCCCCTCGGCAGGAGCCAGCCCTTGTGCCCACCGCAGCGCTCAGGCTGGAAGTGGCGTCCAGGGACCACCTGGTCCAAGCGGGGTCACCTACAGCAGGGACATCGTGCAGGTGCCACCGCCACCCCTGGCATTTGCGGCGTACCCTGGCCCCCTCCTCAGCCATCTCGGTGGGACTGAATACTCCCGAGGTTTCTCTTGGGTAAATAACCCAGGAGCCAGCAGCCCACCCGGAGCAACGCTGGCCTGACGCCTCCCCAGTGCCCGTCCCAGGGGAGCAGGGAGCAGCCTGGCTCCGGAGAGGCAGCTCTCCTTGTCCTGAAGTGCTGTGATAACTAAGGGAAGGCTGGCAACAGCAAAAAAGGGTGCGAGCTCTTGGCATGTGCGTAGGGCTGCTAATCCAAGGGGCAGCCCTAAACAGCAGCTTTTCAGGAAGAAAATCTACTCCTCCCCATCGCTCCGCCTGCCCCGGGATGCTCTAAACCCCACTGTCCTTCTCCAAGGCAGCGCCAGCCCTTCTCTCCTCTACAGTGGCCTCACATCCATGGACCTCAGCCCTCTTCCATCCCCTCCTCCCTCCAGCTCCTGGCAGCTTCTCCCCGCAGCGAAGCACTCATTGCTTGCAGAGCTGGCAGGATGGCTCCTCTGCTCCGAGCTGCTGCCCAGAGCCCAGCGGGGCTGCGGGAGGTGGAATCCCAAAAGCAGCCGCCCACACAAGCCTCCAGCTCCCACCTCGCCCCCTCCCCAGCATTCACACTGCAGCTGCCTGAAGGCCAGAGATCTCCCCCTGCCCACAGCCCCTGCCAGCCTCCCTGCACCCCTTCCCACCCTGCTTACCAGCCCTGGACATGGCTGCGGACGCGGGGAGCTGCATGCAGCCCAGACACAGGCACCGTGCAAGTTATTCTTAGCCCTGTAGCTCAAAATACTCAGGAAGGTTGTGCTCGGTAGCAGACGGAGGTCACGCAAGCGCAGAGCAAGGAACAATATTTCAGACCCCAGGATGGGACCGGAACCACACGGGGACTTGAGAGATGGGATCAGTTGCTGTCACTTCCCCCCCAGGCTGATGCTGATGGACACTGCGGGTCCTCCACAGGGGAGGAAGGGTGTGCAGAGACAAACCAAGCCCCCAGGGCACTTTTCCACACCAGACAACATCCAACCACACTATGATACTTCCCAATATCATAGGCACCTCCAATCTCTCCCAGGTGGGAGCAGAAAGACAAAACTGGTCCCTACAAGGTCCCTGATACTTTGTGCACCTTTGCAAATAGTGAAAAAAACCCTGGACAGCATCATTGCTGAAAAGCAGCCAAAAATCTCTGCAGATCTCTAGTTCCGGCAGTTACTCTTGGGAGAGAGAAGGAAGGGGGAGCTCCCTTCCTTAAAAGCAGCCAGGCCCAGCCCAGCCACCGCATCCTGCCGCATACTGGGCTCGGGGCAAGAAACCACAGCCACCCATAGGGTCCCAACACTGCGCAAAGCATCTCTCAAGCCCTTCCCAGACAAAGATCCTCATTTTATATTCCAGAGACGAGCTCCTCCTTTTATNGACCCCGCGGCGGAGGACCCCTGCCCACCCAGCGACGGGTTCCCCCCCCCCCCAGGGCTTAACCCCCTTTTAGGGGTCGGATAAGGGTGAGGATGAGGATGGGGTTGACTTACGGAAGCTGGTGCCGCCACCGCCCTGCCCGCTTAAGCCCAGCCCAGCCCGGCTCGGCTCGGCACGGCCCCGCGGAAGGTGGGGTTTAGGCGGGCAGGATGTACGAGTAAAGCCTGGGAGGGAGGTGGGAGGGGAGAATTAAAGGCGCAGAGACCGGGGAATGGATCTACTTGGGTTGCTAGAGGGGTCTTGGATGTTGTTACCCTCTCCCAGCTGCCTGGGATGGAGGGGTACAGCCAGACTGGGGATGCTCCTTNTAGCTCAAAATACTCAGGAAGGTTGTGCTCGGTGGCAGACGGAGGTCACGCAAGCGCAGAGCAAGGAACAATATTTCAGACCCCAGGATGGGACCGGAACCACACGGGGACTTGAGAGATGGGATCAGTTGCTGTCACTTCCCCCCCAGGCTGATGCTGATGGACACTGCGGGTCCTCCACAGGGGAGGAAGGGTGTGCAGAGACAAACCAAGCCCCCAGGGCACTTTTCCACACCAGACAACATCCAACCACACTATGATACTTCCCAATATCATAGGCACCTCCAATCTCTCCCAGGTGGGAGCAGAAAGACAAAACTGGTCCCTACAAGGTCCCTGATACTTTGTGCACCTTTGCAAATAGTGAAAAAAACCCTGGACAGCATCATTGCTGAAAAGCAGCCAAAAATCTCTGCAGATCTCTAGTTCCGGCAGTTACTCTTGGGAGAGAGAAGGAAGGGGGAGCTCCCTTCCTTAAAAGCAGCCAGGCCCAGCCCAGCCACCGCATCCTGCCGCATACTGGGCTCGGGGCAAGAAACCACAGCCACCCATAGGGTCCCAACACTGCGCAAAGCATCTCTCAAGCCCTTCCCAGACAAAGATCCTCATTTTATATTCCAGAGACGAGCTCCTCCTTTTATATTCCCGCATCCCTGGGGGCATCGCCTGGGGGTCGGCATCTCCTCCCAGTTTACTCTCCCCCCCGGTTAGAAATCATCCGGATCTCTCCGGCTGTGTTATCTAATGCAAATAATAAATTAATCCCCGCAGATAGAAAGAGGATGATGGGGATAGGAGCAGCTCAGAGCTCGGGGGAACCCCCCGTCGCTGGGTGGGCAGGGGTCCTCCGCCGCGGGGGACCCCG
>VZTO01021992.1:29995-45053 GCA_013400615.1 Syrrhaptes paradoxus | reverse complement strand
TATGTTAACATTAACATTAAAAAAACATTTTATTACCAAACATTAAAAAAAATGTTTGGTAATAAATCTGTTTCAGAAGGAAGCTTAACTGAAATTTTGGACCAAAAGCTGGTGTAATTCCAAGTCATTCTGTGCCCTGAAAAGATATGGCAGCAAGATTAAGTAATCTTGAAGAAATAATTGCTAAATGTTGACAATTTCATCTGTTGTACTTTGTGATTCAGGTGAAGGTTAAAGATAATCAGATCATTAAGAATGTGCTTTAACAGAACTACTAATACCACATTTAATGCCAGTCATGAAGAAGGATGTAATTATTCCTACTGGTAGAAATGTGAGGGCTACCACATCTGAAAAAAACATCTAAGACATTTTACATTCACATGTCACAGTGAAAACAATCATATAACTATTCAGAAAGTTTTTTATTTTTTATATTTTATCTTTTATGTTTATATATTTTATCAATACAGTTACTATTGTCACATTTTACTATTGTGTTCCAGGTGCTGTTACACATGAAAGGACTTTTGGATATCAAAACACAGCCTAAGTGACATGGTATTGAATTGATTATTAACAGCGGAACTTTAAAACACCTATTAATCTGCAAAATCAGGTGGTGGACAGTGATTTGTCCCATTAACATGCTTTTTACTTTGAGGTATCATTATGCAGTAGGCAATCTTAGAAATAAAGACATAAAAGTCTACTAATTCTTAATAAAAGGGCTGACATGGGCAGATGACATTAGAATTAAAGCTAAAAACACCATCAGTATTCACCCATTTCCAAACCTTGCAAGAAAGCAAAACCAGCCAGGTGAAGAGTGCTTTATGCTTCCAGGAAATTCCAGGAGCTCTTTGCCAGTCACATCTACTCCCATCCATGCTGTTGCAAAAACCTGTCTATCACTCGTACACACAGAATCAACACAGTTGTAAGCTAATTAGCTCAGGTATGGGGACATGCTTGGGTTGTCTGATCTCAGGGTCAGTTTGACATCCAGAATGCTCAAGGACTGCACCGTTCCATACACAGATTACCATTATAGGTAACTGAAGCAGAAATACAGACATCTGCTAGAAAGTATTTTGTGCAAGGTTGGTATGAAGTTCCTGAAGATGAGATAAATGGAAGTAGCTGTGCCAAGTATGGGGTGCTGAGGCAAAGCCACATTGCAGTTGGCATGACTTTGAAGTGCAAAGTACGTACCTGCAAAGTCCTCCCCCAAGCAGTATCAGCAGAATTACTACAGAGTCAGTGCAAAGGATACTATCTCAGGTATGCAGCATAGATAGCAAGTAAATCTGGCTGTAAGCCCAGTGTCAAGGGTAGTTTTAAAATACAATGCAGATCTAGATAGATATATTAAAGTCAACAGAGTTCAGCTGGGACTGCAAAGCCAAGACTGCAAAACTAAGCTATCTGTGCTGAACTGAGCAATAATGAGGTTACACTGCTACAACAAGGTAGCTTAAAACAGGTTTGCAGGACAAGATATGAGATCCAACAAAGGTTTTTGTGACAACACTATTGCTTTAACAATGTAATCTGTGACAGGCCCTCATAGGGAATAGAAGCGATAAATTGTACCTGAGATGAAAATAATTCTGAAATAGCATAGGAGAACTGAGTAACACCAAAAATAACAGAAAATCAATGAAACTGGATAAAAAGGCAATGTATTTATGCATGACAGTTTATGGAGTATAGTAGTATGGCTGTTCCATTTCCCTTAACTTCCCATTGCAGATGTTGTATAAATTTCAGGCAGTTGCTATGCCAAAAAGAATTTTGAACTATAAGAAATCTGTCAGCTCTTTCTGATTTTAAAGCCATCTGCTCACTTTGGACTTTCAAAGAACAAAACTCTTAACTGCAGGACATGCCTCACCACACATTTTTCTCACTGATAGAGAGGGCACCACCAGAGCAGCAAATATTTTTCTCTACAGCTTACTCTATACACATTACACTGTAATTTTCAACTGAGTACTTTGGGGAGTGTATAATATTACTAGATTCAGTTTGACACTGTGCTTCATTCTACAGAAGATGACCATATAATAGGCTTTCAGGCATACTGAAATATAGAAGTAAAATTAATTGGGCAGAAAATATACATCTGAAACTTTGCACTGGGAAACTGATAAACCTCCATCCAAAAGTTAGAATACTGAACTGGTTGTGTCTTACAGAAATGTATTTTCTCTTTACATACAAAGAGGTTTACACTTTAATGCCTTGAATTCCAGCCTTCGATCTGACACCTAACACAAGCTTCTATTTTTAAAGTGGACATGGCATGAATTTCCATCTCCCTCACCTTATTCATATTGGCTTTTGATGGAAGTGCTCCTTAACTGCTGAAAACAAACAAGCAAACAAATGCTTTCCAGAGGCCACAGATCAGTTCCAGAGGCCTTGTTCAGTTCTCCTGCAGCAAACGAAGGTCCCATGTGGCAGGCACAGTCTTGTGTCTGAGCAGAATGACAATGGACTTGTTAGTAGGAAGACTTGATATAGATAGAAATGTTTCAGAATTGGGCTAAGGAAATTTGGCCTTAAAATCTTTGATACTTCAGTAGTTTTCACTAAATTTCTTTATAGTGTGTTGCTGTATGTACCATCCAAGAGGTTTATTCACTGTGATTGTATCCCCTTTTTTATGACTTGCTGACCTTGTGAGATTGGAAGCATCTTAAAAAACTGTGGTTGGAGATCAGTAATACTTACTTTCTAGTAGACGCTGTATTTTTCTTTATTCTGTACAAGACCAATCACATTAATTTCAATGTGAAGTGCCAAAGAGATGTGTTACAAATACTCTTATGCACTTCTGTTATTCAAACTGGGTAAAAAATACATCTTTGTTTTACACCAATATAACATGGATCACTGGACATTTTTCCTGTGTAGCAGCACATCATGCCTTCTTTTCCTTCTGAGAAGCAAAAAATGATATGCTGGATCTTCTGGGTGGGCTAGAGCCTTGTATCTGTGATGGTACCATACCTCTGCAACTTAATAGCAGCATGACCTGCCAATGCCACAGGAACTGTATGATTAAGACACATGAAAGGTCATTGAATGTAACTTACACGCAGCTGATGATGCTTGGAAAGCGTGTCCCTTCCCAAGTGTCTCAGTGGTGACACTTTTAAAACTGAAGATGACCAGAGGCCAGGAGAGTAAAACTTCATAGTCTGAAATGTGGTTCCATCAGAAGTTTCTTCCTCTATGGGACAGCATGATCCAAGCACAGGCAGCTACTCAAACAGACTTAGGTGCTGTCAGAAGAAAAATTAACCTAAATGTGAAAAGACTGGCTGTGGGGTCATGGGGGTAAGAGAGAGAATTCGAAATGCAAAAAGATCCAAGTACGATATGTGTGAAGATGCAGATAAAGGCCAAGTTTAGGTGTCACTTGGTAAGGACAGATGGATTACATGGTAAAGAAAGCAGCTATCAGCTATCAGCTCCTCTGCCTGTGAGACCTGGGACATGGAGGCAGAGAGGAGCAGTCCCTCCTCTGCATGTCTGAGTCCACCTCCCTGCTTGCTCCTTGACCTGAGATAGAGGGGGGCAATGGTTAGCTGCACCAGAAGAGCCCCTCCCTGTCCAGATTTTGAATGAATCCAAGTACTGATTCCTTGACAATGCATAAATCTAAATCTGTTAGCAAAACTCTTCTGTTTTTCCAACTTATTAAAATATCAGTTATGTATTCTGCATAATAACTGAGTAATTTGTATTCAAATGTATTAATTGTAGACAGTAATGGTAGAAAGGTAAGAACTTGTTGTGGCCTATTTTGTCAATACAGATAGTCCTATCTTTCTATAATGGAAAAAGGAAGCCCATTTAAGATGTCATTAATCAACAAAACCACTACCCAAGGCTATGTTTTAAAAATATACTGAATTTTAGAACTGCACTCAATTAATATAAAGCATAAATTAAGAACTGGAAACCAATTTAAGTCACAGAAAATAAACTGAATTCCCTGAGTATTCAATTTGTCACCTCTTTCTTTGGAAAACTGGAACTGATTCAAGTCAGCTAATGACTGGACCATAAAATTGTTCAGCCTGTATTCCTCTACTGTAACATCACTAATGACCAGCTGTATTAAATAAACTAAATCAGTAGAACAGTAAGCATGGATAATTAAAATAAGCACTGAACGCTGGCTGCTGGATTTTTTATAGCTGCCAGGTGGAATGGAGTTGTATGTACTTTGTGGAACACACTTATGCATTTATTTCTAGAAGTGAAAATTGCTTTTTCTCTCAGCTAAATATTCTCACACATGGGACATGATTAAATGTTTAAACAGACCCCAGATAGACAGGACCTCTTGCATTTTCACTCTTTAAAAAAAATTTTTAAATCACAGATAGGTGTTCAGTTAGACTGAGTACAATCAGATCTACACTACTACCTCCTTTGGAAAGAAGGTTTAAACTCTGTATGAATACACTGAATTCACTGGCAGTAAAAGAAGGCAGAATCAATGTATGTTTTAGACCTGCAACTGAATTCTTTCAAACACTTACTTTGTGTAATTTCTGCCTACACATAGTAAAATTCTCATGTTTCCCCTGAAATATGCAGAATCCATTGCACATTTCTTTCTTGGGTAGTGTATAAAATAATCACTTCAGGCTGTTTCTGTGCCTAGTTAGTATATGAGTGTGTAAATATGTAATTGTGAAAGGCTTTTTATGCTTGAATTTTAAAATTAATTCATGTAAGTAATGTATTTTCTGAAAACAAAATCTAATGAAAATATAATAGTCATTTAACATGACAGCTCCAGATTTCTGACACCATTAAAGTACAAGAACAACTTCAAGGTTCAGCTTGCTTGTATTTAGCCAGGCAGACATCCATCAACCTTGATGATGACGCCACTGCATTGTATAGAGCACAAAAAAAATGCATCGACTTGGTTTTAACAGGGAGTATTTTCCTTCTACGACTGCAACACACTACTCAGATCCTTTCTCCCAAGCACAATGAACTACAGAAAATCTGGTAACTGGGGCAAAAATATGGGCAACACTGCCAGCTGCCAGTCACTCCTGGCAAAAAAAAAGAAAAAAAAAAGTTAATGAATCTGGAAAAATTCACAAAGTTGGGAAAGTTAAAATGCAGAGATGCATTGCATCCTGATCACTTCTCATCTGTGGATGCAATTGCAGGTTCAGAGCCCCGGCACGCAGCAGCTCAGGCACATCTCGCTGTTCAAAAGCTGACATTTCTGAAGAAAGCCTCGTGTTACACTGATCAACCGGTTTCGGTACCAGCAGAGCGAACAACTGCTCCCCATCTAGATCTAAGACTGGGCTGAATCATGCCTGAAAGAAACCTGACATTTTTCGGGCTCTATCACCAGCTTCCTCTCCAGCTCCGGCTGCGGGCCGGCACGGCCTCTGCCCACCCCAGCTCCCTCCTCCCCGCCCGCCGCCGCGCCGCTGGGGCCGCCTTCCCCACTCGGGGCGCCGCTCCTTGCCGCTCCCTCGCCCGACGGGCGCCGTGGTTCCCGCCCCCCGTCTCTTCCCGGCCCGGGATCTGCCGCCAGCGGGGCAGCGCGGGGTGAGCCCCAGAGAGGGATGAGCTGGCCCCCGGCCGCGCCGGGACCACGACGGGGCCGCTGCAACGGGAGATGCCCTTGCCTCCCGCCTCCTGCCCCTCTCCGGAGTACCCGGGCTCTCCCCGTCGGCCCGAACGAGTGCTGAAGTTTGGGTGAGGGGCCGCTTCTCCTGGCTTCCCCCTAAGGGGCAGGCACCCGCCTTCCGAGGAGGAGCGGCGGTGGCGGGAGCCCCACTGCCCGGCCAGCGGAGGGCGCCCGGGCGGTGCGCCCACCACCGAGGACTGGCGGGGCAGGGCCGGGCCCCACGGCGCGGAGGAGGAGCAGCAGCAGCCGCAGCCGGGATTGGGGGCCGCCGGCACCGCCCGCCCGGCCTAGGGGAGGAGGCGGCTGGAGGACGCGCAGCGGCGCTGGCCGCAGCGAGCTGGCTGGGAGCGGAGCGGCTGCCCCGGAAGATGGCGGCGGCAGAGACGGCCGCTGCTGCGGGCGGCGGGGGCTCCTTGGCGACGGGCGGCAGCTCCGTGCCCGTCCTCTTCTGCTTCTCCGTCTTCGCGCGGCCCTCCACCGTGCCTCACGGCGCCGGCTACGAGCTGCTGATCCAGAAGTTCCTCAGCCTCTACGGGGACCAGATAGACATGCACCGCAAGTTCGTGGTGCAGCTCTTCGCCGAGGAGTGGAGCCAGTACATCGACCTACCCAAGGGCTTCCTGGTCAGCGAGCGCTGCAAGGTGCGCCTGGTGCCGCTGCAGATACAGGTGAGACCCGACAGCGGCCGCCACAGGTGGGAGGGCGTGTGGGGACGGGAAGCCCCGTCCCGCCCGGCTGCGGCTGCCCGGAGCCCTCTCGGACCCTACCGGGGAGAAGCGGCAGCGAGCTGGGGGTCTGTGGCGGCCGGGGGAGCCCGGAACGGACTGATGCCCTGGGCGGAGCCCCGCAAGCCCGCGCTGACTTGTTTCTCCGTGGAAACTTTTGTTTTACTAAGGCGGGGAGGCAGGTGCGCTCCGTACCACATGTATTTGGTAACCGGGCTTTGCCTTCAGGGAATCAGAACTTCCTTGGCCCCATGAATGGTAAAATAGCCTGGTGGCTGAAATAATTAATGCTTCTCCTTTAAAACAAGCTGCTGGTGCCAGCCGGCCTTAGCCGGTGGTAGTGCTGCTAGGGGGAAACTCAAACGGTGCCGGTGAAGAGGGTTCTGCCAAAGCTCGGTCTCATGGCTCGTAGGTCTTAGGATTTCTGTAGCCCTTCTTGCCCCGAAAAGCTCTTTCCGATTTATTGGTTCATAACTCAGTAGTTTTGTGTCTGCAAACCAGGAAACCAGACTGCCAGACGGAAACAGTACGTGCGTTTCATACTAAGATAGGTTCATACACACTGGAGATTTGTGCCAGTTGTGTTGTAATAGTCGCACTTGAAACAACATTGCCTTTTCCTTTCTCCAGCATCAAAAAAATTAACTTATTAAAAAACAAACAAAAAACCCCCAACAAAACCCCAAACCCCACATTGTTATAATTCAGAATATTTTTCTTTATTTATAATTAAGAAGTTTTAGTTTGTTGCGCCGACATTACTGAAAAGTTGAAAAAGTGATGTAAAAACTGAAACAGTGCTCATCTTCCCTTTATGTTTCCAGAAACAGTCTAATTCACATTGTTTGTAAACCTATTTTAATTGTATAAACTGTATGGCCTGTTCACTTAGACTGTACATCAAGGGTGCATTTGGAGTGTTTTGTCCTTTCCTTAACCCTACGTATGGAAAGAGTGATTAAGAAGACCAAACTAGTTTCATAACTTATTTTGTAATTTATTACTCATTTTGTCATTCGTCACTCATCATAGTCAGTTTAAAACCTTTTTGTGTTGGAAACGGAATGGATGGGGGCCCAGCCAGAGAAACTGGGAAGGGTAGTCTCTCCAACTTGCAAAAAGAGGTGGTATGGGTGTTAATTGAAGCAAGGAGTTTAAAAGCAGAATTTTGTGTAATCTGGGTGTGTAACAGCGGTGCAGGTCAGAATTTTGTTTCTTATTTGTGTATGCAGATCACTTCTCTGTAAAGACTCTCTTACAGATGGCTTCTGCACTGAAACTATAAATGCAGCCCGAGCTTTTGTAGCAGGACGTACATCTCAGTGTAAAAAGTCAGTGTTGAGACATGGAAGGATACGTCATTCCCACAGTGCAGATGCACTATATAGCTTTAGCTCACTGCAGAGATTCAGGATGAACCAATATTTAATGCATTAATTGCCTAATTTAATGGCTGCTTTAGCTGATAATGTTGCAATTTTGTAACAATAGCAACTGTTGATATGAAAAGGATGGCACTTGCATATTATTTTAGTTGCCTCCTTGATGTGCTTCAGCAGCTGAGAATGAGCTGGAGACACCACAATGTCAGTCAGTTTGCCTTAAGCTACTGGCAGGTGCTCAGAGATCACTCGTTTGGGGGACATTTGGTCTGATAAAGTCACAGCTTCGCTTTTTAAGACCTTTAGGTTTTACCCATGGGAAGATTATACTTTCTTACTGTATGTTGGTTCCTGCACTGCCACTATTGTGTGTCCTTTCCCCCCTCTCCACTGTTTTATCCGCGGTTACACATGACAAAGGTTTGTAATCTCTGCATGTGGCACAGTTGACTGAAATGCTGTTTTGAATGTGTCATTCAAGATAGACAACCTTTGCTCACTGATATGATTAGACTTGCATATTTGGAAGGACATATTTGGTTTAAAATTAAGATTCACAGACACTAGCATCCATATTCCTAGACAGTAGTTTCAGTATTTTTATGTGCGTGCTTTATAAAATATGTGTTTAGTTAGGGATGGCGTTCTAACCTGAAGGGTCATAGTGCCCATGAACTCTAGATTGATATCCTCCCATTTTGATTCCTGTGCAAACCTGTCATGGAAAGATGCCTTTTGTTGCAGTAGCTCAAGAAATATCAGCACCAAGTGGTGTTTGACAGACCTGTTTCAATTTCCTGTCCCTGCAGCTGAGGGGACAGTAATCTCAGAGAAACTGAGTGGCTGTGGAAAGCCACTCCACACAGCTCAATTCAAGGTTCTGTCTGTACAGGGACGTTTGCTCTGCAGTCCTGTTTGTGCCTTCGCTCAGTGCTCGTATATGTACATTTGTTTGGTTTAGCTGTCCTGGTACAAAAGAGCCACTTGAACTTTTAATGGTCACCCAGGGGGTGGAATTTTTTTACCTTATCTTTCAGCAGCAATGAAATATCCTTCTGCAAGGAGCTTTCTGCAAGAAAGACATGCCTGAGACATCAACATGTCTTTAAAAAAAAACACTGAAGCAGAGGTGCTTTATGGAATTACTTCAATAATAGTTCTACCCTTTTAGCTCTGGCATCTTAAGCTCACAAGTTTATAAGCACAGAGCACAAGTGGTGCTGAAGACAAGTCACGGGGCTGGTAGCATGCAGAAAGCCCTTATGTGCAGCCTGTCTGCTTCTCCTGAAGCTCCTCCAGCACAGCCTTGCAATGAGGAGGGATTTTCACTTTGGCCTCTCCCAACTGGTGAGGAGGGCATTTGCCTGACACTTGAGGGACTGAGTACTACCAGAAAGGAGCCATCTGCTTTTCATGGATTTTACGTATTTTAAAAGTTTTAACAGAATAATATTTATAGTCAGGACGGGAGAACACAGGACCACTTTAACCTCTACTAACTCTGAATGCAGTTAAAAGTGCTACTAAAACTGTTGTGTTTTGCTATAACCGTTGAGGCTGCCTTTGGAGGAGAGAAGCAGTAAGGAAAAACACTTTGGAGATACCAGAAGACGAGAGCTCTGCTTATTACAGTCGCGTAATAGAGGAGTTCAGGCAGTATTCGAATATATGCCCAGGAGAGGCTATTACACAGTTGCTGTTGTAACTTCAAGGTGACTTGTCTTCAGCAGCACTTGTGCTCTGTGCTTCAGTGGTTTTTTTTAAAAGACATGTTGATGTCTCAGGCATGTCTTTCTTGCAGAAAGCTCCTTGCAGAAGGATACTTCGTTGTTGCTGAAAGATAAGGTAAATTAAATAGAACTATTTATACACAAATTTTCACTCTTCTTACACATATCTAATATTACTACATTCAGATGCTTTGGAAATAGGAATAACATTAACTCAGGAGCCTAAGTCCATTTTCAGAAGGCCAGGAAAAGCCAAAGCATAGACTGCAGTGTATGAGACGGATGAGGGGAGTTGTTTGCCTTTTTTTTTTTTTAAGGTGCAATTATAAATTGTGATACATTAGTGCTACAAGTAAATACGTTTCTAGATAAATACATTTTAAAAAAAGCAGTGCTTGGAACCTTAAAGAAGGGGAAAAACAGGACTGAAAATATTGAAGGAAAGTATTCTTCAAATCCGGACTCCTTGTTTGTTTTTACTCTGCAGCAAGCATTTTGATCATTTTGGATTTTGGTGAATAATTTTGTACTGTCTTAATTATATGAACATCATGTGCTTATCATACTAAATCTGTCCTTCTTGAAATGCCTATGAAAGGCTGCGCTTTGGCTTAGCATAAAATATTTCTAAGTTGAAACACTTGTAACCTATTTTTCCATTGAAATACATTAAACAGAATTTCTTCAGGTTTTTTTTTTCCTTTGAAAGATAAGCAGCAAAGCAAAACTGACTTATCCAGATTTCCTTATAGAAAGAAAGGAGAATACAATATGATAGTCAGCTTCTTTTTAGGCCATCCTTGAAATACCAAGGCTGCAAGGTCCTCCACTGTGCCCGTTTATCGAGTGACCTTTGCAAAGGATTTATGTGGTGACTAGCTATGTCACATGGGGTTATTTCTTTGCTTCCATATCCTTGTTCATTACAAATACTGGTGGAAAATTGCATTTTTTATGTAATGGTTGGTTGAAGTTTGAATAGGGAAAGTACAGGTAAAGAGCCAGTATATGTGAATATTTTTGTAAAGCTGATTCTGTAATTACAGTACTTCATCACAGTCACATTTTGTATGATTAATAATAATAATCAGAGATTAAATAGATGTGAAAAAAAACACCTGTCCTTTCCCACCTAGGCCTTTTTTAGAGTAGGATTTAAAGCTGTATGTAACTCGTGACAGCATACCTTTAAATCCTGGTCTGGACAAGGTCCTAGAGATGACTTCTCTAGATGGGTAAAAGAGCTGCATCAGGTTACATGTCCATCTGATGTACCTTTGCTGATTGTGCTGTGGATAACTGCCAGCTGGAGGGAAGAAAGTCCTGGTGGCTAACCAAGAGGGGTGAAGGGAGACAAATGGAAAACCTTCTATATTGTGTGGGGGGAACTTCTTGTGATCTGGGGGGAAAGTGATGGTGGGGTGGGTTTTTTGCTTTTAAATTTCCGTTTAGTGATACTGTGGCTGAGTAGATGTTCTGTTCAAGGTGGGCTCGGACAGGTGCTGTATGGATGCAGTGGCTCACCATCCTTACCCAGCCCACCTCTCCTCAGAGTGAGAGCAAATGGCTGCTGCCCCAGGGTTTGGTGTTTGGGGGTAGGTTTGCCCCCACTCCCAACTCCCTGGCAGGGTGTAGTGCTGGAGCAGTGCAGTGGTTGTGCTTGTCACCGCCAGGCAATGTGTGAGATGGAGGCATCCCATGTACCTGACATGGTGTGGCCATGGAAAGGGAGGATGGCTTTGAGAGCAAGTGAGTGTCAGGATTCACGTGGCACATTGAAGAAACAGTAAACGGAAACTTTTTTTTATATGTAGCAGATAGTTCTGTGAATTTATTTATGGACTGCATTAGCTACTGTTTATGAAACTTAATTTCAAACTGCTTTCTGCTGCACTCTGTCCTTCCTGCATTTGCTATTCCAGGCATCGCCAGCAAGTGTTCATTTTTTTTTTCATCTTGCCATCTATTTCTTCCAGTTTCTTCTTGTTCTGCCAAGTGTTGCATGGCTCAGTTCAGCCTGCAAGTTAATCAGAAATAAATGTGAAAGTCAATACAGGAATTGTGTTAGATTTTGTAACAGCTTTTATTTTGCAAGTATATAGTTGACCCAACTTTATTTTAGAGTGCCACTGTTATTAAACCGAAAGCATAAATTAAATCGTATTAAACCAGCTTGATAATAGAGGAAACAAGGCTTTTGCTCCAGCTCCCTGTGACGTTTGTCATAAACAAATGGGGTTATGGATTCAGTGGAAGTTTGTAATGAGGATGCTTCCTGTCCAGAAAGGCAGTCAGCTTTCTTCCATGCTTCACTGTCAAGTCAGAGTAATATTGAATTGGACTCCTTCGGATACACTGTTTGTAAACATTCTACCATCCATGTCATTGCCAAAACTTAGGGCAAATACTGTTTCTGTAGAAGGTGCCAAGCTGGGAGGAGCTGCAAGCATCTGAGAGCAGAATTCAGGCTTTTCATAAGTTGGTGAAGTAAGATGCTGTTCAATATGGAAGCAACAAAAGCAGAAATATTTTCTACACTCAGATGGAAATAATCAGCTGTGAAAATAAAAAATGAGGAATAGTTCAAGGCATGATTTTGAGGTTAAAATGCACCTCAGGCGTGTAGGTATCATCAATTATGAAAAGAGCAGATAGCATACTGGAAAATACAAATTGAACAGGGCCCACAAGGGCTGTGAACTGACCAGTCTTCTCTGAAGCTCTACTAGTGCTGAGAAGTACTGTGAGCAGAGAAATACTGTTGTTATAGTAGTATTGGGTGCCTCAGTGTAGACTGCAATTTGAAAAGCATGCCAGGGAGGGCAATTAAAATGATTTGAGTTGTAGGAGGAAAGACTGGAAGTGTTAGATACGTTTTAGAATAAGGGAGGTGAAGGGAAGGACTAAAAGGAGACTGGGTCTGAGTCCTGAGGTATGTTAGTAAGTGTTTGTGCATAATGCATGTGAAGGAGGATGATAATGCCCTTGTGTTTCAAATCCACCATGGGCAGAACTGGAAATAACACTCTTAAATGGCAGCAAAGGAGCTGTGGATGAAAAAACACTGCTACATGAAGGTAATGTGAAGATACTGCAACCCTGAGGAGAAGGATTTGGGGGTGTCGGTAGACAAAAAAACTGTGAGCGGGCAGCATGCGCTCACAGCACAGAAGGCCAACTGGATCCTGGGCTGTATCAAGAGAAGCGTGACCAGCAAGTTGAGGGAGGTTATTCTCCCCATCTGCTCTACTCTCGTGAGACCCCACCTGCAGTTCTGCATCCAGGCTGGGTCCCCCAGTGCAAGAAGGATGTCGAGCTGTTGGAAAGGGTCCAGAGGAGGGCCACAAAGATGATCAGAAGGCTGGAGCACCTCCCCTATGAGGAGAGGCTGAGAGAGTTGGGGTTGTTCAGCCTGGAGAAGAGAAGGCTTCTGGGGAGACCTTGTAGTGGCCTTCCAGTACCTGAAGGGGGCTACAGGAAAGCTTAGGAGGGACTCTACGAGGACATGTAGGGACAGGACGAGTGGTAGTGGACTTAAACTGGAAGAGGGCAGATTTAAACTAGATATTAGGAAGAAATCTTTTACTGTGAGGGTGGTGAGGCACTGCAACAGGTTGCCCAGAGAAGCTGTGGATGCCCCATCCCTGGAGGTGTTCAAGACCAGGCTGGATGAGGCTTTGAGCAACCTGGTCTAGTGGAGGGTGTCCCTGCCCATGGCAGGGGAATTGGAACTAGGTGATCTCAAAGGTCCCTTCCAACCCAAACCATTCTCTGATTCTATGATAACAGAGCTGTGGGATGGACTGTATAGGAGCTGTAAGTTGTGTATCACTGGTGGGTCAGACCAGGTAGGTTTCTGTGAATAATTTTTGTGTGTGTTTGATCCTTCCTGTAGAGGCAGACTATGCAGCTTCTTGAAGGCCTTCCTAGTCTATTCATACTTGTTTCCCTGCTAAGGATGGTGGTGCCATCCCCTGCCTTAGCATAGGTAGATGTATACTAAGGCAGTAGACTAACTCCACACAGCAGTGATGGTTTGCAGTAGTTCCAGGTGATCTTAAAACAATTAAGTGGTGGAATGATTTATAGAAGAAAATAATGGTCTTTGTTTGTCAAGACAAAATGACACATTTTCTGAGTAGGAGGCAAACTTATGATTATTGTCTATTCCAACTACTCTATTTTTGTTGCTGAGCAGTAGGAAAGTTAAATGTCATGATTGACTGTTCTGATAGTAGAAAGTGCAAGAATTAGAATATGTCATGGTAGGTTCTCACTGTAGTGTTGAATTATATGTTAGTACTTCCCACCAATGGACTTCTGCATTGTTTAAGCACATAGATGGATGGTGTTCAAGAACAAGGCAGTTATTCAATATTTACTTTTAATTTCAAGTGTTCTTGGTCCCAGGCCTGATTTATTACACGGTGCAGAATGGCAGAAGTATTGTTTGGGAGAGATACCTAGAGGCTGCCTTCCCTAACTCCTGTGCAAAGCCAGTTTTTGATTGAGTCAGGTGTCGCTTTACTGAATGTTGAAAACCTCCAAGGATGGAGATCCCACCACCCATGGTAACCTGTTTCAGTGGAGCTGTACCTTCCTAGTGAAAAAGATTTCCCTAATGCCTATTGTGATGCTCTTCTGTCTTTCTGTGGCATCAGTGGATCCAGTGTTAGAACATCTCTCTATGGTTAACTGCATTTGCCTTTGAATTTAGCATTTACAATTACAATGCCCAAGTAATTTTCATAACAGTTAGAACAGGCCATTCTGTATAGTTGAGCATGGCCATTGCTGTATTTTTTTAGGCTTGGAAATTGAGATCAAAAGTGTTTTACTCAGGAGATGTGATGAATCAGTGAAAGATTTGGGAGTAATATTTAAGGATTCCTGTTTTCCTTGTGGTGAGTTGACCTTGGCTAGCTGCCAGGTGGCCACCAAGCTGCTCTATCACTCCCCATCCTCAACAGAGTGAGGATGGACGGACAGAGAAAATATGACAAAAATCTTGTGGATCAACATAAGGGCAGGGAGAGCACTTACCAATTACCATCAGTGGCAAAACAGATTCAACTTGAGGAAATTACTTTAATGTGTTGCCAATCAGTAACAGAGTAGGATAATAAGAAATAAGAACAAATGTAAAAACACCTTCCCCCCACCCCTCCCTTTTCCCAGGCTCAGCTTCACTCCCAACTTCTCTACCTCTTCCCTGCAAGCTAGAGGGGTCAAGGATAATAGAAAGGTCTTCTTCAAATACATTGCAGATAAGGCTAACACCAGAGGCAATGTAGGCCCGCTGATCAATGGGGGGGTGCTCTGGTGACAGAAGATACAGAGAAGGCAGAGTTACTGAATGCCTTCTTTGTCTCTGTCTATACTGCCGGAGGCTGTCCTGAGGAGCCCCGTACCCCTGAAGCCCCAGAGGAAGTCAGGACAAAGGAGGAGTTTGCTCTGGTAGATGAAGACTGGGTTAAGGAGCGGTTAAGTAATCTGGACACCCATAAATCCATGGGTCCTGATGGGATGCACCCG